>OZ024718.1:73743356-73867000 GCA_964016875.1 Fallopia convolvulus | reverse complement strand
TGGCCGAACTACTTCAACCCCATGCTTTCAATTAGATTCTCCTCTATTGTCGAGGTATGCCTTTATTTTTACATATATATTTAGCTCTTTTCTTCCACTACTTTTAAGGCCTGCTTTGCATTTGTTCTTGTTATAGGCAGCTCAGTTGATTGTGTAATATTTTATTGTATTTGTTTATCCAGAAACGCTTGAAGCACCGAAGACCTAGGCTTCTTGTAAGTTTCAATTTTTGGTTCATTGTGATGGCATCTGACTGTGTTATGAACCGTATGAGGGGATGATGGTGCTCTATGATGTGATATAGTGACAATGTACCTCTTGCAGGAAAGAATTGAACTTCAAGAATTTTCACTAGGTTCTTCTCCGCCTAGCCTGGCTCTTGAGGGGGCACGCTGGTCAACAATTGACTCTCAGGTTTGTATTCGGCTTCTTGTCTGTACTTCATTTTCTGAAATGTTTAAATTTTTTATATGACTATTGAACTTGTTTTTTTTTTAAACGAATGATCATATTTTATAAATCTGAAGTTTTCAGTGAATCACTACAAAGGGATTGTTAAGTCATGTCATTATGTTAATAAGCAGACAAAATCTCGTTAAGTGTCAGTCCATCCTGGTTCATTGAGTGAATTTTTATAGAAAATAATTCCTTTATAAACAAGTTTTCTATAAAACAATGTTCCAAATCGAACAGAATTCTTTTCATAAAATGTTTGGTAGTGTAAATCATGGAATCATCAATCCTTCTCTTGTTTTCCTTCCAGAAAAAGCCATCCTGGTTCATTGAGTGTGTTCTTGTAAACCAGTGTAGCAATTAAATTCAGCTTTCTTGGGTTATGGATTTTGCAAGATGATTGTTGGTAGGAGTTAGTTCTTGACTTCAAGTGTTATTTGATTGTGGCAGAAAATGATGCATTTAGGATTTGAATGGGATACCACTGACATGAGCATTTTGTTGGCTGCTAAGTTGGCAAAGCCACTATATGGGACTGCAAGAATTGTTGTAAACCATCTCTTTATCAAGGGTGAGGTATGTTACTCTCTCTTTCTCAATCTCTCTCACACACACACAAGCATAGTAACTGTTTCTACTTACAGTCTTACACTGCTTAAACTGTATAGTGCTGGTTTTTTCACTCTCTCAATTCTAGATTGGTGATGAAAGAAAGTTAGCAGTTGTCAGGTTTATGTGGAGAATGAAATGATATTCGTGCTTGGTGATTAATCTATAATAAGATAGTTACCGCGCTTGGTGATGAAAAAAATTGGAATTAATTATGCTACACTATCAAATTTCTTTTGTAGAGTTGCTTTATCTGAAATCATTCTTCCTAATTGAGCTTGCTAATGCCTATTATGCCTCCATCTGTAAAATGTCCTTTCTGTGTTTTGAGTTTTCTAGAATATACTCAGCAATAATTGTTTCCATATAGCACTCCCTCAATCAAAAGATTATGTCCACTTATAGAAAACGTTAGTTGTTTTGGAATTGAACATGGACAATTATGATCATTATTTCTCAACATATTTTTACCAAAGGACCAAGTATCAGGACAACACCTAGAAAGGAAAAAGGGAGATAGAGATTAAGATATTCATATAAACCACGCTTGTTTGGAATTGAAATTAAGGTGATTTGTTCTAAAAACTAATTATGATCTTATTTCTGCTTCATCTTCTAATCTAACACTGGGCTTTTCAGCTGCAATTGCTGCCAATCCTTGACGGGAGAGCAATCTTGTACTCTTTTTTATCTGTTCCGGAGGTCAGAATAGGTGTTGCATTTGGAAGTGGCGGAAGCCAATCGCTCCCTGCAACAGAACTACCAGGCGTATCTTCTTGGCTGGTGCGTACAATAATGATTTTTTTTCCACAGAAAATTTAACGATTAAAAAAAGTGATACTACTACAACAAAAACAGTGTATTCAACAAAAGGGTGAACTTTCCCATCCTTTGTATTTACATATTTTACAGACTGATATTTAGCTCACTGACGAAGATCTTACGAAATAATATAATGATTTTGTTTAATGTCAATATTTTTGCCTTTGATTTCTCAATCTTAGGTATTGTCTGTTTTGAATAGGTTAAGCTCTTGTCTGAGACATTGGTAAAGACAATGGTTGAGCCTCGTCGACGTTGCTTCTCTCTGCCAGCTGTACATATGAGGAAAAAGGTTGTAGCTGGTATCATTCTTGTCACAGTGGTTGGAGCCAATAAGATTTCTAGAAGTAGCTTGAAAGGAAGCCCTTCCAGAAGGCAACAAAGTTCCAAAACTAATGGTACTACTCCAGAAGAGCTTCCTGTGGCAGATCTTAGGACGTTTGTGGAGGTAGAGCTCGAACAGCTAACCAGAAGAACAGCTGCAAAGCCAGGATCATCTCCTAGCTGGGATTCAACTTTCAATATGGTTTTACATGACAATGCTGGTAGTCTTAAGTTCCACCTCTATGCATGCACCCCTGGAAGTGTCAAATATGATTACCTAGCAAGTTGTGAAGTTAAGGTAATCTTGAAGAAGAATCCATTCATGACGACATTTGTCATACTTTACTCTTTGATGTAGCATTGCCTGGAAGAGCTAATTTCAACTTTGGAATTTGAGCAGTTTAGGTATAGTGAAGATGACTCAACGATATTTTGGGCAATAGGACCTAATTCCAGTGTGATAGCTGATCAAATTCAGATTTGTGGACAACAAGTTGAGATGACTGTTCCATTTGAAGGATCAACTACAGGAGAGGTACACATTTTGAAAATTGATAATTATAGTTGAATTCCAATCTGAAAATTGATAGCCTTGCGCTGCCAAATGCTTTCTTCCTGATACTTTTTTTTTGGTAGAATCTTCCTGATACTTTCTTCATCCAATTTTCTTCTGGTTAGGGAGTCTTAAGAGTTAAATGTGAATTTTTTTACAATGATCTTTCAGATCACAGTGAAACTTGTGCTGAAAGAGTGGCAATTCTCAGATGGTTCACAGATCTCACCCCTTAGCTCTCAGCAAAGTATGTATGGATCAACCAACTTTCCAGTTACGACTGGCAGAAAAATTCATGTCACTGTTGCAGAAGCCCAAAATCTTGTTCGGAAAGAGAAATCAGCAAAGTGCAATCCATATGTTAAACTCCATTATGGCAAGGTATGTGCGCCTTAAATCAACAAATCTGCAGCTATTATTTGTATTGACTTTGTCTGATCCATATTCTATGCACCCGTTCTTCAGACCATGAGGAAAACAAGGACGGTTTCAGATAATGACACTCCTGTCTGGAACCAGAGATTTGAATTTGAAGAGGTTGGAGGTGGAGAGTATCTTACACTAAAGTGCTTTAGTGAAGAGACCTTTGGTGATGAGCAGATTGGTAGTGCAAGAGTAAATTTGGAAGGATTGATTGATGGCTCAGAGAAAGAAGAGTGGATTCCCCTTGAAAAGGTAAATTCAGGTGACATTAAGCTTCTAATAGAAGCTGTACGGATGGATAGCATTGAAGGCTCAAAGGTATATGCTCCAGAATTAATTTTTTTTCTCGTCTGTCAATCATATTTTACCATGGAGGCCGAACCTAAACCTGTGCTCGAGAGGAGTGAGCTTTTGGAATTTGGGGTGAAACCGATTTCTTATTGTTTTTGTTCAACTTTCTTTTTTAGAGCTCGCCTAATATTTCCGGACATGGCTGGATTGAGCTGGTCCTCATTGAGGGGAAAGATCTTGTTGCAGCTGACTTGAGAGGAACAAGTGATCCATATGTGAAAGTCCAATATGGAAACATAAAGAAACGAACAAAGGTACCAGATTCATCTCCTATATAAAACACTTAGGTTGTGTTTTTCATTCTGTTTATTTAGCTTATAACTTAGCTAGTAGCTAGTTATTTTGGTGAATAGGTGGTTGCTCAAGTGAATTCCTTTGTACTTTTTTTTTCAATAAGATAGAACCTTTTCTTCTACTGTGACTTTGAATTCAAGTTTCTGGCAATTTTTTTTTAAAAAATACCCAGCAACATAATCTATACTAGATGGTATAAAAAAATTTCTTCTCTTTTTCTTGGTCTGCAGGTGATGTACAAAACCCTAACCCCTAAATGGCATCAGACCTTAGAGTTTGTGGATGACGGGAGCCCCTTAACGTTGTATGTCAAAGACCACAACGCCATTTTGGCCTCATCTAGCATTGGTGAATGCGTGATCGAATATCAAATGCTGCCTCCAAACCAGACCTATGACAAATGGATACCTCTCCAAGGAGTGAAGAAAGGGGAGATTCATGTGCTCATAACACGAAAAGTACCTGAACTTGAGAGAAGGACCAGCGTTGACTCTGATTCGTCACCGGTGAAGTCTCAGAAAATCTCTTCCCAGGTATGCATTTTCCTAGTTGCTAGTGATAACACTACACCTAGGAATTTCAGAATCTCAGTATGACCCTAATTCTATAATTTTGTCCATGATTAGTGTTAAATGTAAATTGGATCAGGATTAGTTGTAAAGTTGAAAGTTGCTCCACTCTAAAAAAAATCATGTCGGACTAGATCATGTCAGTTTTGGACTATTATTAGGGTGCGTTTGGATTACAGCACATAATGCATTTTCTGGCATTATCATACAAGATGATGCATTATAAGGTGTAATCCTTAACGGACCAAAATTGATTTATGTTTGATTTTCAAATTGGCATTAAAATCAGATGAAGGCATTGTTGATGAAGCTTCAAAACTTAGCTGGGGATGGAGAATTTGAGGGCCTTTCAGAGGCAGTGAGTGAGCTAGAGAGCCTTGAAGACATGCAAGAAGAGTACATGCTACAACTCGAAACCGAGAGAAGCCTCTTACTCAACAAAGTAAGCGAGTTGGGTCAGGAGATTTTTAACTCATCGCCTTCCCCCAGCAGGCGATCTCCTCACCATAGCAACTCTATGCCTTGATTAAAAAAAACCATTTGTTTAATTGTGTTCTTAATTTTTTAACTACGTGATAGTTGATTGTATATTGCGTTATGGAAACGAGTAGCAGGAAGACTTGAGAGGATGGAGTCAAAATATAAAATGTGATTTGTGATTTGGAGAGACAATAGATATGCATAGGCATGTAGTTTTTTGTATGTATGGGTTGGGTATTGTGCAGCTCAGTGTAATTTTCCTTCGAAGTAAGACTATTGGCATTTTCTCACGTTGAGATTCATCACAAATTTGCGGTAATGATGGGTAAGTTACAAATGCTGAAAACCAAAATGTGGACTAGCTGAACAAAACTACGCATCAAATGCCAAAAAAATGTATCAGAGAAATTCAAAGCTCCCTCCAAGATACCAGGATACAATAATGTAAGAAGAGAGAAAATATTCAAACCCAAAGGACATTGTATTTTTATACAGATGCAAAACGTTAGGAGAAAACTAGCTATCAAGAATCGAACATGAACCCAACTGAAGTGGCCATGAGTTGGCAACTATTAACTATAACCATAATACTATAATATAGGGCAAAGCTAGTTTCATTGGCCAAATAATTGTCGCAATTGCAGAACATGACTTCTCTGTTCTGGGGACAACTCGTTTATCTGCTCAGGTGTGAGCCTCATGACTTGCTGAAGCATTTGCTCCATATCAGGTGTCATCTGGTAACAAGAAGATAAGATTATTATCATTTCGACTACAAGCTTAAGTGATAAATATAACAGGAAAAAAGAGAGATTTTAATAACATACCGGAGCAACACCCCCTGGCTGATTGCCCATGTGACCAGGAGCCATGGATGGTGGACCAGGAAGCTGGGATCCACCCACTGGTGGACCCACTTGCCATTGGGCTCCTCCTCTCTCAGCTTGCATTGAGCCGCCTCGGTTATTGAAGTCTGCTCCTAAATGTGGATTACCGCCCTGTGTATGAATAAAAGTGCCCAAGATAAAAATTCAAAAGGCTTGAAACACATAATGCAGCCATTTTTTTTTAGAAAAATCGTAATTCTCTTTAATAAGAAAGATAAAACTACTATAGTATTATGGAAGGTATCAGCACCTGGATGCTATTTGGAGAAAAGAAGGAAAAAAAAGATATCAACTATTAGCTTTCCAACCAATATTTAAGAGATTCTTTTGCCATAATTCATTGCGTGAGCCCAAACAGAAGATGAAATGCTGGATCATAGCCTAAGGCAAGCATTGAGATAAATTGATAATTCCTCCCTAGTGAAACACGCCGAGATATGGGGAAGAAAAAGAGTTTTCTGTAATAGTCTTTTCCTTGACATCAATTTCACCAAGTTGGACAGGATGCAAGCATATGTACAAAAGGCAATGTATACAAAATACCGAGAGAAAACTAGTTCCCCTAAAGGTGTAAGACAAAACAGACTTTGATATCATACTCAAAAGGAGAACTATCTATAGGATCAAACAAACTTGTGCTACATAACAGGAATGAGTGATAACTAAGGAAAGGCAAAGAGCATTCACTACCAGCAGTGTGATGAATAGTAGTTTGGTCAATAGTAATTGAACTAGCACTGTCACTAATCATTTAATTACCAAACATCATCTTTTGAAGAAAATGTATACTCCGCTTGAATTTTTAAGAGAACATTCTACTATATAAGACAAATAACAAAGGATAAATAAATACCTGATATTGCGATGGTGGGTGCTGATTTGGAAATTGTGGTTGCCCATGTTGAAATGGAGGTCCCATAACACCGCTGCTGGGAGGTTTCATATTAGGCTGAACAAAACACATGAACAAGGTAAATTGTACACTGATCATGTGATTTCATAAAATTGAAATGATGCAATGAACATGAAACTGACATTATATGGAGCTTGCAAATGATGCATCTGTTGAGCCCCTGGATGCTGAAAGTTCATATTCGGTCCCATTGCAGGCTGAAATTGATGGGATAAAGGGGCAGAATTTGGTCTAGACTGAGTCAATGGAGGTTGCAACGGCATGTGGGAAGAACCAGGTGTTTGCAACGGTTGCTGCAAGTGGCCAGAGACAGAAGAAAGAGGAGGTTGATGATGTGATAGTGATGACATATCAGTTACTTGAGAAGACTGTGGAAGTGACATCTGGACATTTAGATGACTCCTATGTTGTTGAGTAGGTGGAGCATGAACACCTGGTATAGGAGTTGACGGTATTAAACCTGGGGGTTGATTTTGCTGCTGCCTCCTCACGGGATTCTGGGCTTGGGCCACATTTGTGGGCTCATGCATACCTCCTTGTCCAGGCATTAGCTGTGATCCATGTGTGCTTGTTGCCTGTACTGAAGGCTGTGTCTGCTGAGATGGTTGTGCCTGCATGTTTCAAATAATCTATATAAAAAAAATGTAGAAGAAATCTGTAAGCAATGATTAAAAGGCAAGATTGATGTTGTACCGTCTTTGATGGTTGCACCATTCCAAGCATTATTTGTGCCTGATGGAACACAATGAAAGGATTATATCAATAAGTGATCAAAAGGTGCCCTCTAAAATGTAATTCATGGCCTTGCAAAATGTGAACAATGAAATCTAATTGAAACAATCAAATTTGTCCCGTTTTAATCAGCCATTTCTTTATTACAGTAGAATCCAGTCAAATACAGTTTACATGCATCTAGTGAAATGACAATATGGTACGTATGCAGATGAGCACATGACATGCTTAGAGTGAACAGAAAAAGACATCATAGTTCCATTTTCTATGCAATAATCAACAATCCGCAAACACTAGTAGGCAAACAAATGCTATCTCAAATTAGGAGTATATTAGTAAGCACTAAGCACATTTGAGTAAAGCCATAATACACAAGAGGAACTAATCAAGCAACTAGCATTACATGATCAAAATTCATATCAAATTGTAAGCAGCACAACCAAAAATCTTCAAACTTCAATCTTGGCACAATTTCATATAATTTCTAGTCATCGCCCAAAAAACCCTAGCTAACAAAACTGAAAAAAATATAGAAGTGTTGGGTTTCAAAGGACAACTTTGACCTAAAATTGTAACTAAACAATCAAGTAAAACTCAAAATACAATCCAAATTCACAGGTAACATCAAACAACCAATCACTGCAGCAAAACTCACCAATCTCCAAAAACCACCTAGCTGACTTTAGCAAAAATATAAAAATACTGTCTTGGGTTCTAAAGGTAAAACACATTATTGGGTTTGACGGACAACGAAACTCTAAAATTAGAACTACAAAGCGGCTAGCAAACTCAAAATACAATCAAAATTCACCGGTAATATCATCAATCTTGGCACAAAATTATATCAATTGCAATCTAAGACTGTTTTTTGGGCTTTAAAGAACAAAGAAGCCTAAAGTATGGAACCTGAAAGAGGGCCCTGGTCAATGGAGGGTTTTGAATCAAAATCTGCCTCGCTTGTTCTGGGTTTTGTTCGATTAAAGTCTGCAAGACAAAGGTTAAAAGTAAATTGAAGGAATATCTCATCAAGCACATAAAGCAAATATTGGCGTAGAGAACTGCTCTAGTGCTCTTCCACCAGTTGAGCGGTAAAGGCCTCAAATTGAATACTGCAGAAAACCAAAAAAACAAAAAACTAATATCTAGATAGAGACAGAAGATTGATTTGCCTTCATCTGAGACATGATGTCGTAGAGCTGAGTCTTGGACAGGCCGGCGAGATTAGACGCCAACGCGTCGCCGGAGATTTGCTTTGTCGCCATTGTCGTTCTCCGAACTAAAGGACGCCAAGAGCGCTAGGTTGGCCTGAGCGAGCGAGACGAAACCAAAGAGGGGGAGACTGGAGATAATACGCCACTCGGTGAAAGCAAACGGGGCAAAAACCTTGAGTTGAATACTTGAATTATTCTTTTTGCTTGGTTACATCCAAAAACTACTTGTCCATATAAGGCAAAAATATTGTATTTTATTTAAACTTTTACTTAACAAAATGTCAAATATATATTCAAATCACATTTACCAATACAAGGAAGAGCATCAAGAGATTACAAATCTATCCTAATATATTATAAAGTAAAAATTATATTTGTTAAAAAATTATACCATTTGACATAATATTAATATATTAACAAAAAGTTTATTTCAAATACTCCTTATCCTATAAAATAAGGAGCCTTTAGAATCTTGGATCACCCAGGGCTAATATTATAAAAAAAAAATTAGGGACATAGTGGCATTTTCGTAATTTCTCGAAAATTACAAAAGTGCATTGTTATGGTAAAAAAGTGCATCAAGATATACCAAAAAGTGCATTACTAACCCAAATATTTAGGCGATTAAGTTCAATCGGACGCCCAGGATGATGCACTTTTTTGGTTCAATAATGTACTTTTTGGTATTTCACAATGCACTTTTTCACGATAACGATGCACCTTTACAATAAACCGAACATGGAGCGCGTACCTCATTGACTTTATTTTTGTTAGCACTTTTTTGGTTTAGTAATGCACTTTTTGGTATTTTGCAATGCACTTTTTCACGATAACGATGCACTTTTACAATAAACCGAACATGGAGCGCGTACCTCGTTGGCTTCATTTTTGTTAGCACTTTTTTGGTTTAGTAATGCACTTTTTGGTATTTCGCAATGTACTTTTTCACGATAATGATGCACTTTTACAATGAATCGAACATGGAGTGTGTGATTCGCTGGCTTCATTTTTGTTAGAACTTTTTTTGTTTTAGTAATGCACTTTTTCACGATAACGATGCACTTTTGTAATTTTCAAAAATTTACAAAAATGTCATCGCGTCCCTAAAAGGGATAGAACATCAACGGCTCTAAATACTCCTTATTTTATAGAGGAGTTGTTTTATTTGAACCTTACTCTATTGACAAATTATATTATACCCCTAATTATATTAAATTTATAATATTATATTTTTCTTTATGTTATTTTTTCTATTTTAATAAACATTTTAATAAATTATATTATGCTTGATAAATACCGAATATTTCATGTATAGTATCTCAAAAAAAAATTATTTAAAAACATTTAATTCAAGTGAAACTAATATTTAAATAACTTCAATCTAAATTGGGACAAGATCTTAAAAATAATGAAAAAATGTTTAAATATATTCAATATTTTTTTAGTAGGAAAGGATTCGGTTTACTGAACACGCCAAGTATAGTGGTGTGTCCGATTCCGGAACCGAGAACCCCCATGTTCCTCGATTCCGGTTTTCCACGGTTCCATCCGGTTCCGGAGCCGATTCTTGGATCGGTTCCGGTTCGCTTCGGTTCCTCCAGATTTGAAAAAAAAACTAGTCGTTTTCTGCACAAACCACGATCGCGGTAAGAGAGCACCGACCGCTATCGCGGTCATATCAATCTGCGGTCGCAGTTTATTGTTCCATCGGCTATTTTAGCCTTTTCCGCCCGTTTTGGGAAGAGAAAGGGTTGGAGAAGAAGGGCTTGAACTTGATATTAAGTTGCCTACGTATCTTCTCGGGGTCATAGAGGAATCAAAGCCCACGTAGTTCTCTTACCTTCGATATGAAACCCCGTTTGGCAACTTACCTAAGACGACCCGGCGGAACCGGCGGAAGAAGCTTGGCTTGCGTCGTGCTCTATTACATCATCCGATGACTCCGTATAGTTCATTGATTGTGATCTAATTTCCTCCCTCTTCCAATCGTCCACACAAACTTGAGCTTCCAATGCTTCGGGTGCCAATCTTGATCTCCTATCGTCTAAGATGTGACCACCTTGGCTAAACTTTTGCTCCACCGCTACCGTTGAAGCGGGAACGGCAAGTACTTGAACGGCGATCCTTGATAGTGTTGGATATGTATTCTTGTGTTGCTTCCACCAATCTAAAATATCAAAATCATCTACAAACTCAAAGGTAGTGGTTAGATAAGTATCGAGCTCCGTATGTGAGCTCGTGAATCTTGGTTTTTTTGTAAGATTTTGCAACATACGAGACCCGGCGGATAACAAAGAACGACGAGATGAAGAGGACGATGGGGGTAATTGAGGCCTAGAAGGCACCTCACTACCTGTGCTATAAGCCTTATACAAATCATAGATAAGAGATTTAACACGTTTTATAATGACATCAACATTGCAATTTCTATCATAATGTTCTTCTTCTAAATTTAATAACTCATAGTATTGATGCAAAGTATCTTGCAAACCTTGTATCTTAAATCTTGAATCAAAAACACAAGCAACAAGATAAATATCGGGAATATATTTGTAATAGTTCAACCACTTCCTCTTCATATGTAAAATACCTTCAACAATGTCGGATCGGTCGGGTTGTGAAAGCACTTCCTTAAAGGCACCCACAACATTCAAAGCTTCAACAACAAACAAATGAGCACTTGGTGTATATGTTTGACTAAATGTATAAGTTGCATCATTAAAAACTTGTAAAATCTTCACAATATCATAACAAATATCCCAGCAAGCTTCAATTGCTTGTGAACCCGGGATATGTTGAGCGACAAAGGAAGCTAAAAGTTCTTTATAGCGTAAACATTGATGAAGCAATTTATAAGTAGAATTCCAACGATGACTGACATCTTTTGAAAAAAGTACGGGTTTAACACCATTCGATTTACAAAACTTCCCCCAATCACTTTTGGCCTTCTTTTTTAACCAAATAAAGCTAACAATTAACATACTTAATAGGTTCAAGATATGGCATTAAAAGCCCTAAACCATCTTGAACACATAAGTTTAAAATATGACAAGAACATCTTACATGAAAGTATTTGTTTCCAAAAACTGGTTGACAAACTTGAATCAATTCACTAATAGAAGCGGTGTTGTTAGATGCATTATCAAATGAAATAGTGAAAACTCAATGAAGTAGTCTATACTCATCTAAAATAGTTCGTATAATGCTACAAATATTTGAAGCGGTATGTGCCCCATCAAATACTCGAAAAGCCAAAACTCGTTTTTGAATGTGAAAATGATCATCAATATAATGACATTTAATACCCATGTATGAATGAGATTGATAGTTATCACTCCAAATATCACTACAAATAGAAACACGAATATCATTTTGAGCAAAAAACCGAGACAACTCCTTTTTATGATTCGCATATGCTTTAAACACATTTTTCCTAATTGTTTTCCTTATTGTTCGTTTATAAGCGGGTTGTAAATGGTTGGAAACCCAGTCATTTATACCCACACTTTCCGCAAATTGAAATGGCAAATGATCAACACAAATAGCTTCAGACAAAGCATAAATACTACGCTCATGATTATAAGTAAACAAGGGAGATTGAAAGGAAGAACTTGCTAACCCCGAAGTCGAAATTTGTGTTTGACCTCGCATCATGCCCAACTTGTCCAAGTGTTTTGCCTTCAAATGCTTGTTCAATGTGCCATAACCTCCATTGCACCTCCAATTGTACTTCGAGGGACAATAGTTGCACTTGACAACATATCGGTCTAGTGCATCCAATACATTGCCTTTGGTGAAGTGCTTTGTGAAAATGCCGGATTTCAACACCTTTGCGGTTTGGTTGGTCGTAGATGCCCCCTCCTCCTCTTCCTCCTCATGGACCTCATCCTCATCGGTGTGTTGCTCATCGCCCTCCGCATTGCCTTGTGGACCTTGGTTATGCATAGGAGCGGAAGGAGGAAATTGTGGAGGAATGGGCATAGGCATAGGCATAGACATATGAGGATAAGGTGGATGTGGTTGATAAGCATTAGGATTCATTTGACTTTCTTGTGAACCACCAACACCACCATAGAATTGCTCGGTCTCGGCCAACAAATCAACAAAGCCTTTACCTTGGTTTTCCATGTTTCAAAAAGATTAGGAAGGAGATAAGAGATTAGGAAGGGAAGTAGTAAGAAAGGATTTGCAAGTTGAAAGCTTGTAGAATTATGAGAGTAGTAGTAGTAGTAGAGAGATAAGAGAGTATGAGATTGGTGTGAATGAAATTGAAGGTGAAATATGGTATTTATATGGGTAAATGGAAGGAAAATAGCCGTTGGAATTCATGTGAACGTTGGAAAAGCAAATATAGTCGTTGGAACACTGGCCGCGATCGCGGTATTTATCGCGGTCGCGGTTTGCCCATACAGAATGTCGTTAGACATTTTGTTGGCAAAACCGCGGTCGCAGTTAGAGAACCGCGGTCGCGTTACTTACCCACCGCGACCGCGGTTCCACATTTGTCTTTCGTAGGAACCGCCGGTTCCCACGGTTCCGAACCGGCGGTTCCTCAGTTCTTTACAAGGAGGAACCGGGACCGGTGGTATACCGGTTCCTTCGGTTCCGTTTCGGTTCCGGAACCAGAACCGCCGGTTCCACGGTTCCGTGGAACCGAACCCACCTCTAGCCAAGTACCACTGAGAGGCCATGGAAAAGGCAACCAGAAAAACTGACAAACAAGACTGAAACAAACAAAAGCCACACATAACGAAAGTACACCAAGTGAAAAATGAACTAAAACTATAAGAGTAGTGGAGAGAGTGAAGGGTTGAAGAGAGCAACCCCTTCAGCATTTGGGTCAAAGTGGACAAACAAGGTAAGGATGAATGGACTATTGATGTTGCCTTCACATGGATGAAGGATCTTCAGCAGCCACAAAACTTTCGAACGACCCGTCAATCACAAACAAACTGCACCCAATCACAAAACCAAATCTCGGAGTACCATCTATACTCAAGCCTAAAGCCAAGGGAGAAGCAGCAAAGTCGAAAACACCTACCAAGAGAACAAAAAAAACAAAAGGACAAAGAACCAAAGGCCCATAGTATGAATGGGCCCAAGCCCAAAACATGGAACCCAAACAACTAGGATGTTCAACGGATCGGGTCGTCCGCGACCCGCACTGACCCGACCATTTGCGGTTTGCAGGTCGAATCGCGGGTCGATTTTTTTTGCGGGTCGGGTCGGGTTAAACCCGCGTAGATCGCGGGTCGACCCGCAATATTTTAAAAATAATATATTTTTTTATAATTTTATTAATATAAAAAAAATTTATAAAAAAATATTTTTTGGAGTTTGTAGGTTAAAAAATAATTTTTAACCCGATTGACTTAGTCAAACGGGTCGACCCGTGACCTGACCCGTTAGACTTGCGACCCACGGGTCACATTTTTTTTCGCGACTCATGGGTCGACTGCAACCCGACCTGCAGATCGCGGGTCAACCCAACACTTTGAGCATCCTACAAACAACCACATGAAAAAACTAGAGCATATAAATTAAGCCACGTTAGCGTATAAGAAGAGAGAAAAGTCTAGTGGTTAACAAGCCACGTAGGCTAGTTAACCAGAGAAGTCAGACACATGAGCAACAAGAGGCAAACTTGAACCTCATACTGGGCCACAACCCAAAAGCCCAACAAAGTAGCCCAAATCTTAAAAAAAAACCACCAACATCCACGTCACATTTCACGTAAAGAAACTCCAAGGAACCCCAAGATGGAATGGAGACCATGTCACCGGACAAGAAGTTCCTCATCGTAGAAGTAAGATTTTCGACAAAACATTAAAGAAAAGAAAACGACATCAAACAAAAAGAATTGGCAAAACCAATGTCTATAGAGCAAAAAGTGATCGACGGAATTAGTAAATCCCCAAACCAAAAGGGTTAGAGATCGCAGAAGTCGGATGGTCGGAGCGGTTGCCCAAGTCGGATGCTTGAAAACGATCCAACAATACAATTAGGAGGATATTAACGTATATTCTCAAAACAGTAAGGATTGACTCTGGAAAAACATATCTAACTATCGAACAAACATGAGTAGGAGGCGAAGTCTCAAAATCTATAACTATATATTAAAGTTATACCTTTTCGAGCCACCACAACGATTCTGGCCCCACCTCATATTTAAAAAATTAATTTTTATTCTTATTATTATAACTTCTTTTTATTAAGTTCTAATTAAACATATTTAAATCTATCTCTAACATCAAACAAATATCTATTTATTATAACAATATCTTTTAAATCTTCCTTATACAAGTGTTTAAAATTAAAGATAAAATATTTTAAAATAAATATATATCTTTTAGCATATATCTTTTGACTAATTTTTTTATAGATATATATTGATTTTTATAATAAAAAATTAATGATACATATTTATAATGTTTAAAATTAATAAAAATAGATAATAAAATATTTAATAGATATTTTAAAATATTTGATAATCTCTAAATTTACATACATGGAAGGAAATTAATAAAATATGAATAATATAATATTTAATCTTATCTAATTTTTACTTTATCAAACCACAAAATGAGTTTGGTCCCATCTTAAATTAAATTAATTAAACTAATTAAATTTTATGTATTTTATATAATTAAATTATCTTTATCTTTCATGTTTTATCATATCTTATTTATTAATTTAACTATTATTTTTTAAATTCTTATCTCTTCCATATTTGAATATATAAATTTTTTTATTTATATTTTATCTTCTTTTTTAAATTACATATCTATGAAATATCATCAAGGAAAAAAGAGAAATGTGATTATTTTATCTTAACAATATATTTTCATTCTCAACATTAAATATTAACCATTTATATTGATTACAAAAGTTATACATTCTATGAGCAATAAAATTTCTTATATTAAAGTTTATATTATATTTTTATTTATTAATATCTTATTTATAATGTCTATAAAATACTGAAACGTAGTCGTACATGGTACGACGGGTACAACTAGTTTGTCTAATTGAAAGAGAGCTAACACCCCACACGAAAAAAGAATCAAAACACAACATCAATTAAATAGGAGAAAACCCAGAAGGATGACATTTTAGTCCACAAATTCTAAAATTACCTTCGCACAAACAAGCAATAAATTTCTCTCAAATTGCCTGAAGGCAAGAGAAAACATCAATTTCGGTTTTCTCAACCATTGAAATTAGTAAGTATGTTCTCCATTCAACTTTTTCAGCCTTTGAAAGAGGAGAAAATTCCTTATTTGTGTTGATATGGAAAAGGAAAGCTTCTAAGCAAACGGAAACCTAGCAAAACATAAGCCTTTTTCTCTCATATTCGAGAGTTTCTCACTCTACAATCTCTCTCCTTGTGGTCCGCAAAAATTTAACATTCTTGTTTAAATATATTCAATTGAAATATGGTGTACGATCTAAACAAAATTAATTTTTATAATTTACATAATTTTAACCATGATATTATATACATGTATTTTATATTTTATATTAATATCATAATAATAGGGTTGTGATCAAGTACATAGCATTCTTAGGGCAAATAGAAAGGATAAATCAGGATTGTTAGATATAATATAATAAGCAATGATGACTTCATTGGAAAATAATTTAACAGAAAAATAAAAAAATTACACTAGCGTAATTGTAGGGATAATACTATATTTGTATATAATTTCGGTATGTAACATATGTATATGGCTGGTACTAAAGTTGTCAAGAACTTACTCAACCCAAACTGCCCGAAAATTTTAAGGTCAAGATCCAAAACTTTGAACCCGAAACCTAAAGTAAACCAAACCCGATAGACCCGAACCCGTTGGGATGACTGATTTAGTATATTTATAGAATTATAAAATTTATTTTGAAACTTATAATATATTTTATGAGTAAAGTTCAAATAAAACAACTCCTTATCCTATAAAATAAGGAGCGTTTAGAGCCCTTGGATCAAGGTGATCCAACGACTGATATTCTATCCCTTTTAGGGACGCGGTGGCATTTTGGTAATTTCTCGAAAATTACAAAAGTGCATCGCTATCGTGAAAAAGTGCATTGCTAAATACAAAAAGTGCATTACTAAGCCGAAAAAGTACAAACAAAAATGAAGCCAATAGGGCACACTCCATGTTGGGTTCATTGTAAAAGTGCATCGTTATGGTGGAAAAGTGCATTGCGAAATACCTAAAAGTGCATTACTAAACCAAAAAAGTGCATCATCCTGGGTGTCCAATTGACTCGATTCCGATTGAACTCAATAACCCAAAATATTTGGGTTTAGTAATGCACTTTTTTGGGTTTAGTAATGCACGTTTTCACCATAACGATGCACTTTTGTAATATCCGAGAAATTACGAAAATGCCATCGCGTCCCTAATTTCCGAGAATATCAGCCCTTGGATCAAGGAGATCTAAGGGTTCTAACCACTCCATATTTTATAGGATAAGGAGTTGTTTTATTTGAACCAAACTCTATATTTCTAAATAAATATTATTATTTACTTAAAAATTGATTTTAATAATCATAAAAAGCGATATTTTTGACCCGTTGGTCAACCCAACCCGTCCAAAAACCTACAACAACTCAATCTGGTTGAACCGTAAAGACCTGACTCAACCCAAGCCCGAAATGACCGAACCCGAACTCGACTCGACCCGATTGACAAGTTTAGCAAGTATCGAAAGTAAATTGTCTTATAAATTAAAAGATTTGGAGTAATTCATTATTCATCATATCAAATTTGGTAAAAAATACTCATACATGAAATTTAATGTCTTTCATGTTATAAAGTATAGAATTGACGTACTATATCATAATAAATTCTAGAAGATTTCTTTGGGCACAACATTCAAAGTTATATTTTGCGGCTGGTTTTCTTTGTTGCATATTAGAACCTTCAAACGTTCTTTACTTGTAACTTTTGATAAGGCAGCATAAAGTCGACCATGAGTAAAAACATGTCTCGATAGGAATAGTTTCACGTGAGAAAGTGATTGATCTTGAATTTTGTTGGTGATCATAACAAAACAACTCATAAAAGGAAATTGTTTTATGCATTTATAAATTTAAAATCATTTCCCTTAAGAGTAGATGAATTTGACTAGTTATGGCATGTGATTGGACTTTTGATATTGCATGCTTGTCATAAAGGATCATTTTTAAATAGAAGTTAACATATTGAGATAAAAAAAAATGCTAAACTAATTCAATTCTCTTTATCTTTAAAAAAATATATCACACAATAAACTTACCATTTTAAATGTTATAGATCCAATGACTACACATAATCTAACCTAAACTCTTTTTGATTTAGACAATAAATTGATTCGATCCATCACAAACATCACTTGATGTAGAACAAAGAATTGACAAGGTCGATATACATTTGAATTCTCTAACCTATTAAGAAAAGCAAAAGATTTTTTCAAACATCAATTATAGAAAGGATAATTTGCAAAAACTAGGTCCGTTATTAGGGTAGTTGTGAAAACAATTTCATATGCTAGATGGATTACGATCACTAACATAAACATAATTAATTATAGTTTTTTTATTTTTATAAAAAACATGCTATTGTCTTTTTATGGTTTGTTGAAATTGATTACATATATCACCATTAAATTAATACATTACATGCTCGTAATCGGTAGAAAATATATCGTGGGTGACAATATTTAAAATCAACTTCATAATTGTTGTAGTTTCCTCAGCCTTTAAAGTATGCAATTACTTCTAAAGATGGGGTTATTTAATGTAATTTTCGTGAGTAAAATGACCATTATTAGACATAATTTGTGTCTTAGAAAATGTGATAGTATAATTATTAAATAAAATAATTGATATACATACAAGTGCGTGCATTTTCAATTGAAAAAGTTTTTGTGGCCCACCATCCCACTTATTCTTACATTTCCCCCGTTTTTTTCTTGAGTCGTGTCGCCTCAATCTCCGCTCTCCCTTCTTCTCTCCATCAAACCTTTCCTTTTATTCCTCTTTTTTTTCTCTTTCTTTCTTTCTCTCTCTCTCTCTCTCTCTCTCTCTCTCTCCCTCGTTTGTGTTTCTCCTCCGTTGGAGGAGCCCTTGTGGTTGCCCAGGCAAGCTCCTTTAATTTTCTCTCTCTTTATCTTTGACTATGCAAGTTCATGTATTTGGTTAAGTAGGCTTCTTATTCATTTGAAGTTATGCTATTGAGTTGTTTACCAATTTTTCATATGTTCATTGTGGAGGATTTGAATTTATTCCGGTGAATGTTAAGATTCATATTGAATTCATCGTGAACCAACCACTTCTTGTTATAGAATTGGAAATAATATTGGCAATCGGATGAATTTCATTTTCTGATGGATCTAGGAGATTTGCAGAGTTGAATATCGAATTAGTTTATCATAGGTTTGATTTTTTTTTCTAGCATGTACCTGTTATGGAAACGTGCTTTGAATGTTATTTTTTCATTGATATGGTTCCTTATTATAATGAAAATTGTTAGGGGATTTTATATTTGTTTTCACTTTGAAAGTTTGATTTTATCTTCCCTTTTCTTTCCTGACTTGGTAATTATAATTTGTTTGTGTATGCAGGCATTCTTTTTCGGATTTGAAAGAATTCGGTAGAGGCAATGAATATGAATGCCTTGGCAGCCAGTGAGTATGGTCGAAGTTCCGTCATTGCATCCATGGACTCCATGGTTTGCCCCAAACCACGTAGAGTTGCCAACCATTTTAGACCTCCTTTTGGCCGAAACACATAGTATGTTATGCCTTGATTCTCTACGATGCGTATATAAACATACATGTATATATAATTGATAGAATGGTTGTTAACTTTTTCTTTATATTCCTCACGATATTAGTCACTCTGACAATAAGGATCAAGATGCATGGGTGGAACTTGCAGACATAATTGGTGAAAAGGTACTTTTTGATGTCAAAAGACGTTGATGATTTTAATCTTGGATTTTTTAGTAGAATCAAGTGATTGTTCTTTGATGACAACATGATTGCCAATATATTTAGGACTATTGTATGGCGTGTCCGACCATTGTAACAATCTTTATTAATTCCCCTTTGTTACATAGTAGCATAATTCTCGTGTTTTTACCATAATAATTGCTTATTGGCATTTGAACCTTATGTTATAATTGGTATCTAAAGCTTTGCTTTCATTTGCTAGAATTTGGTGCACTTTAAAAGATCCAAATAGAACTTCATTTGGGAAACCGTCAATAGGACTGAGAAGTCTGAAATAATGGAATAAATTTTATTGTATCTTTTCCGCCTTTTGTTATTAAGATCATTTATACCAACAATGTATCGTTGTCCTAAACTTTTGACAAATGATGATTTTACCCATTAGGATATATATATTAATCAAGTTTCTATTGACTTTTTCAGCAATTCTTTCATTGTATTATTTGTGGCATTTTATAGTGGACAATCATCAATTTGCCTTTAACCGTTTATTTACCTTCTACAGGGATGTTATGTTTTGGGAAGATTCGACACTCAAGTTTCATCCCCACCATTTTTCGACGGGTCTCCACCGAGTAGGGTTTCAAACCATATTGTACAAGATGAGCACTTCAACATAGGGAGATTTAGTCCAATATCTCCAGTCATAGTCTCACTATCGTCTACTTCACCATCAACTCGAAAGGGAGGTTGTGTTCCAGTGAAATTTAGCCAAAAGTCTGCACCCGTGAGAATTGAAGGGTTCAACTGTCTTGCACAAGACACTCAAAATAGCAACGTCTTTGCAGTAGCATGAACCTTATGAGAGAGAAACAATCCAATAAAGAGAGAAATTATAAGCTAGGTCTACAATTAAAAAGAACTAGAAAACAAGTACACTGAGGAGAGTTTGATTGTCACCAATTTTGTAAATATGAGGCAAATTTGTTGATCTTGGCATGAGGGATTTTTAATTGTTTTTATGTTGTTCTCTACCCAAAAGAGTTTGTTACATAACGATAAGTTTTTGGGTTAGAAGTTTTTTTATTTTGAGACAATAAGATGTATGAAGGAAAAAACCTCCCCAATTATCTCTAGTTTTCTCTTGTCAAGCCTTCTGCCATGTTCTAGAAGAATTTCCCACATGTGACATGAACAATTGTGTATATTAAGGGCATATTGCAATACATTATTTTCATGAAAAGTTTCAGAAGTATGATCAATCTCGTCCTCCAATCCAAAATATGCATACAGATGGCACACCTTTTGGTGCATTAATCATTTGATTGCATTATACAAATCTTTAACACCCCAATACTTGACCCTCTCGGGTACTACCAGAACTAGTTTGACAACTAAACATCTGGACCTTGCAACTCGGGCACGACGAGCTTGACTGGGAAACGACGCTCGAACAGAGGAGAACCACCCACAGCGATGACTTCTCCAAGGCTTGCGACGACGACTGCCCACGTAAGAGGAGACTCGTAGCCGCAATCAACTTATCCGAGGTCGACGATGGTCGTCACCGACTGGATCGTTCGAAGGGTGGCAAGCAAATAAAGGTCGGAACAAGGGATTGAGAGGGAAGTGGAGACGAGAATGAAGACAGAAATGGAGGAGGGGAGAAATGGAGTGTGAGGTGATGTGTTTGTGAGAGGCGGTGGAAGAGTCTTAGAGGGGAGCGGCGACGAGTTCGGGATCTTGGGAATGCCCTTCCTCTGATTCTCTACCGTACAAGCGGCGCAAGGGTTACTAGGTTAGCTAGTTGGTGGAATTGAAGGAGAGAAAGGGAGGTAAGAAAGCTAGTTAGAGAGGAAGAAGGACGGGAATTGCTTCACCGGCGGTGTTCTTCTACTCCAAAGGAATGACGCTCAAAATTAGGGTAGAAGAGGGTAGGTAGGGAAAAGATTAAGAGGCAAGAAATGGGTCGGGCTTTTAGCCTTTTCCAAAACAAAATGGGCTTTCAGCCCAACGGAATAGAAGAATAAGAAAAGTGGATTTGGAAGAAGGTAGGATTTTAAACAAAGCTAAGTTAACGGTGAGAACGGATAATTCGGGTCTTACATTCTACCCCCCTTAAGGAAAGTTTCGTCCCAAACTTCCAGGATTAGTGGGAACTCGCAAAAAGGGTTCATGAGGTTTAACAACCTCTCCCACTTGAAGAGGTCCGTCCTTGAAACCAGCATGTTGACAACAACTTAAACATAACATGTGGCAAGTGAAAAGCATAACAACTACTATAACAACGAGGAAAGACAACCAATCCATACACATGTCAAAACACAAACAAGCGAACACAAACACGCTTAGCAACACTAAGTCATAACAAACATCAAACCTACCTCCTAACGATCTCTAAACCCTACTCTCAAAGGCCTCTACTAAACCCGAGTGTAGTTCGGGGTAGTTCCCTCTCATCCCATCCTCGGTCTCCCAAGTGTCCTCCTCAACACCTCGCTGAGACCACTGAATCAACACCAACTGAATCTCCTTGTTCCGCAGCTTCTTCGTACGCCTGTCCATAATCGCTATCGGTTGCTCTCTAAAGGTATGATCGGGCTCAACCTCCAACTCTTCATAGTTGAGCCTATAATTGGGATCCGGTACATACTGTCTCAGTTGTGACACCTGAAAGACAGGGTGAATACCATCTAAGGCGGGTGGTAGCGCTAGTTTGTAAGCTACCTCGACCACTCTCTCCAGTATCTCAAACGGCCAATGTAACGGGGACTCAACTTCCCCTTGACCCCAAATCTCCTCACACCACGAGTAGGCGACACTCTCAACCAGACATGTGCCCCTATCTCAAACTCTAGTGGTCAACGTCGCTTGTCTGCATAGGATTTCTACCGGCTTTGTGCAGATAGAATATGCTCCCGAATCAAGGCCACCTTCCCAATAGTCTCCTCGATCATTTGTGGCCTCTCTCTCACAACATCCGACGGGTCATTCCAACACAACGGTGTCCTGCACCTTCCGTCATAAAAGCCTCATATAGAACCATCTAAAATGAGAAGTGACAATTGTTGTTGTAGGCAAACTCCACCAAGGCTAGGTGATCTGACCAATGACCTCCCCAGTCAAGAACACATGACCTCAGTATGTTCTTTAGAGTTTGAATTGTCCTCTCGAACTGGACGTCTGATTGCGGGTGGTAAGCAGTCGTGAAGTGCAATCTCGTTCCAAGTGCCTCATGCACTTGTTGTCAAAATTTGGAAGTGAAATGCCCATCATGATCTAACACAACGTCTTGGGCACACCATGCAATCTAACTATCTGATTTATGAACACCTCTACCAACTTGTTCACTGGTCAAGTCTCCTTAATAGACCAGAAGCGAGCAGTCTTTGTCAACCTATCCACTATAACCCATATGGATTCATGTCCCTTGCTGATCCGTAGTTTAGTGGCAAAATCCATGGAAATGTCCTCCCACTTCCATTCTGGAATAGGAAGTGATTGGAGTATCCCACTCGGCCTCTTGTGCTCGATCTTCCCTGCTGACAAACTTGAAACTTAGCCACAAATCTCGCTACATTTGGCTTCATGCCATCCTACTAGTAATACTATCGTAATCTTTGTACATCTTACTCGCTCCAAGGTGAATCGAGTAAGTTTAGCGTGGGCCTCTTGTAAAATCTTCTATCTCAACTTTGCATTCTGAGGCACCTAAATTCGACCGCACAAACTCAAGATATTGTCTGCTCTCTCTACAAAATCAGGTGCTTCTCCACGGCTCAACTTCTTCCTCAAGTCTTGAATCATTGGGCACATTTCCTGTTTCAACCTCCCTTCTTCAAGCAAAGTCGGTTGACACTCTAAGATGTTCATCCTACCTTGGTAGCACTGAATCTGTGCCTCGATTACGTACCTCATAAGCTCTCTCTACAACTCGGGTTGAGCAGTTAAAAGAGCCAACATACATTCTTGAGACGTCTTTCTACTAAGGGCAACGACGACTAACAATGCCTTCCCTGGGTGGCGAAGGATCTCCATGTCATAGTCCCTCAGCATCTCAAGCCATCTCCGTTGTCTCATGTTCAGTTTTCTCTGAGTGAAGATCTACTTGAGACTCTTATGATTTGTCATCACCTTGCACGTACTCCCATATAGGTAAAGTCGCCAAATCTTCAAGACATGCACCACCGCTGGTAACTCCAAATCATGAGTAGGGTAATTATGCTCATTCGACTTCAATTGTCTCGAAGCATAAGTAATCACCCTATCCCTCTACATCAACACACATCCCAATGCTACCTTGGAAGCATCACTGTAGATCACAAAGTCTTCATTCCTTTGAGGGAGGGCAAGTATAGGAGTCGAAGTCAACCTCCTTTTCAGCTCATCGAAGCTTCTTTGGCAGGCCTCATTCCACTCAAAACGAGTGGTCTTCTTTAACAAGTTCGTAAGTGGTTGGGCTATACGGGAGAACCCTTCCACGAACCTCCGGTAGTACCTCGCTAAACCTAGGAAACTTCGGACCTCCTTCACATTTCTTGGGGGTTCGCACTCTTTTACAACCTTGATTTTCATAGGGTCGACCATAACTCCCTTAGCAGACACCACATGTCCCAAAAAGGTGACTTCCAGTAGCTAGAACTCACACTTGGATAGCTTAGCAAACAACTGATGTTGTCTTGAGCCTTTCAACACCTGCCTAAGGTGTTCTGCATGCTCATCTTCATTCCGGGAGTAAACCATGATGTCATCAATGAATACCACCACAAATTTGTCCAAGAAATCTATAAACACACGGTTCATCAACTCCATGAACAATGCGAGTGTATTGGTTAATCCGAACGGCATCACCACAAACTCATAATGACCATATCTGGTTCAGAAGACTGTCTTGGAATGTCTTCCTCTCGAATCCTTAACTGATGATATCCTGACCTTAGATCCACCTTCGAAAACACTGTAGCTCCTTGTAACTGATCCAACAGATCATCCATGCGAGGTAGTGGGTACTTGTTCTTGATGGTGAGTCGGTTCAACTCCCGATAATCGATACATAAACGAAGGGAACCGTCTTTCTTCTTTACAAACAAAACTGGAGCTCCCCAAGATGACACACTTGGACGTACATACCCCTTCTCCAACAACTCTTCCAATTGTGCCTTCAATTCCCGCATTTCCATCGGAGCCATACGATATGAAGCCCTCGAGATTGGTATTGTTCCTGGCTCATGATCAATGCTGAAATCAACCTCTCTTTGAGGTGGCAAGCCCGACGGATCGTCTGGAAAGACATCCTTAAACTCACAGATTACCGATATATTCTGAATGTGCGGTCCTTCCTTGTCCCCTTGTAGGACATAGCACCAATATCCTACACACACCCCATTAAGCAACTTGGTGGCTCTTACCATGCTAATCACTGGTCTCGGCCAAACTTGCTCTAACTCCTGACTCACTTGTACAGTCTCGTCATCGGCGGACACCGTGACTGTGCCCTTATGTATATCTAACACTGCTCTGTAACGCCTCATCCAATCCATTCCCAAAATCACGTCGTCATCCGGGGACAACTGCATTACTATAAAATCCGCATACCAGTCTCTACCTCCTATTCTGATAGGGCACCGCAGAATCTCTCTATTTCCACTCACCTTACTACCATCGAGTAGACCCACTACAAACGATTCTCCTTCTGTACAAGTCAACCCTTGTCTAGCCACGCAAGAACACAAAAGAGTGTGTGGCACCTGTGTCAAAAAGAATGTGAACATGTTTAGACTGAATCCAAAACGTACATGTAGCAGTTGGCGTATGTAAGGCATCAACCTCCTCATCTCGAACACTCGAGGCTGGTTGATCCTCTAGGCATTGGCTCCTGTACCCCGTCCTCTATTCTGGCTTGATGCTTGCTGAGTCTGCTGTGGTGGACGAAGAGCTCCCTGGTGAAGATCCTTGAGAGGGTGCACCGACCTAGCAATACTGTCGTATATGGCCAGGCTTCCCGCGGATGAAGCAATTCCGAACTGGTTTCGGACACTGACTCCTAATGTGATCAGTGCCTCCACAGTTGAAGCACTCTTTCTGACTCCTGGTAGAGTGGCCCTGCTAAAACTCGTCCTGACGACCCAATGACTGAGAATCAAATCGGTTCCTCTGAAACGAACCCATTCGATTGTCCCTTTTCGAACATAACATTTGTCTGACGGTCCTAGCTCAAATTCTACCAATTGAAAGCATCCTCTTGAAGCGAACTCTACACCAAATACATCTTCCTCACCTCTAGCGTCTGAATAGAATTTCAATGCCAACGCCATTTTACTCAGCCACTGCTCTACACCAGTACTCGGGCCCCAAAGAAGCTTAGCACCCCGGTCTTCTTAACTCCGCGAGCCACTTGTCCGGTTGGGCTCATCTCTCAGTGGCTTTATCACACGGTCAACTGCTTCTGGTCGCCATACTTCTAGTAGCCCTCCTAGCTGAACAACTCTTAACAGTACTCTGGTCTTGTGCCTTCATCTTAGTCCTTTGAAGCCCACATTAGTATTCTAATCATGTAAAACTCTAGTGATAACCCAGCTGACGGTGTATTGGCTCTAAACTAGGCCCCATTAGCTAGGGGTTGTCCTCTAACAACAGACACGCTAGCATCCTGATGGTCGTCAACAACCAGGTCCCCACTCTCATCAACTTCTTCTTGTAAGCATTCTGATGCCCTTCTGGCTCAGCAACAAAGGAATTCTCTCCTCTACTCCTACTACGTCCTCTACCATGACCTCTACCACGACCTCTCCTACTAGCAACAACAATTCTGACTCTGGTTTGTGGGGTCATCTTTTCAGAGAGTCCCACAATCAAAACTTTAAACTTAACTAAAAGTTAAGGATTTACTTACCTATCTTCGTGAGGTCCTTCGACGGATGGCAGCGGAGTCACACCATGTCATCTACCCCTATATGCAGCATGATTACCTCATTTAAAACTTTTTTTTTTGAAAACAACACTGGCCGGTTTTAGTTTTTAGTTGGACCTCGTGTACACTTGTTGTTCGGTTCCATGTTCCCTTGTTGCCAACCTCGCTCTGATACCAATTTGTAACACCCCGTCTTAACGTCGGGGCGCTACTCGGTAGTTGACCCTCTCGGGTACTACTAGAACTAGTTTGACAACTAAATATCTGGACCTTGCAACTCGGGCACGACGAGCTTGACTGGGAAACGGCGCTCGAACAGAGGAGAACCACCCACGGCGACGACTTCTCTGGGGCTTGCGACGACGAGTGCCCACGTAAGAGGAGACTCGTAGTCGCAATCAGCTTCTCCGAGGTCGACGATGGTCGTCACCGGCTGGATCGTTCGAAGGGTGGCAATCAAATAAAGGTGTGAACAAGGGATTGAGAGGGAAGTGGAGACGAGAATGAAGATATAAATGGAGGAGGGGAGAAATGGAGTGTGAAGTGATGTGTTTGTGAGGCGCAGTGGAAGAGTCTCAGAGGGGAGCGGCGACGAGTTCGAGATCTTGGGAACGCCCTTCCTTTGCTTCTCTACTGTACAAGGGGCGCAAGGGTTACTAGGTTAGCTAGTGGGTGGAATTGAAGGAGAGAAAGAGAGGTAAGAAAGCTAGTTAGAGAGGAAGAAGGACGAGAATTGCTTCACCGACGTGGTTCTTCTACTCCAAAGGAATGACGCTCAAAATTAGGGTAGAAGAGGGTAGGTATGGAAAAGATTAAGAGGCAAGAAATGGGCCGGGCTTTTAGCCTTTTCCAAAACAAAATGGGCTTTCAGCCCAACAGAAAAGAAGAATAAGAAAAGTGGATTTGGAAGAAGGTAGGGTTTTAAACAAAGCTAAGTTAACGGTGAGAACGGATAATTCAGGTCTTATGGTCGAGTTGCATGTTTATTCGTGGTTGTACTAGAAGGATCCTTTTTGGATCATACGAAACAAAAATATCTTTTCGAAGATGACACTTTTTGCATATAACAATCACTAATATCTAGTCATATTGTAAAATAGATATATAACTATATGTGAATGGTTCTTCCTTCCAATTGGGCTAAGATAAATTTTCAATGTAAAAAGAGGTGAGATGATAAAGCAACATTCTACACCCTCCGTCCCCATTTGTTTGTCCACTTTTCATTCCCGTTGTCCCCTTTTGTTTGTCCACCTTCCTTTTATAACTACACTTTTCTTACTATATTACCCTTACCCAATATCATTTATTACCTATTTTATCCAACTTTATCAACTACTTTATCACTTTTTAACTTTTTACATCCATTAATTACAAAACTATCCCCATTTAATCTTATTTTTTACCCCCATTATTCAACTTTCCCATTTATCAATACTATTTTATACTCTTCTTAATAACTGTGAAATACATCCTTTTGGACAAACAAATGGGGATAGAAGGAGTAATTGCCAACTAGTAAGTAAAAACCTAATGACAAATAAAGCACAATTGCAAGTAGACCAAAAGATTTTGTCAATAACATATGAGTTTGTATACAGTACAATGATCAAGGTGTTATAAGATAAACTTAAAGATGAATGATTCACCTATATCCATACACATTTTGTTTTAATAGACTTTGTTTCATACGGATTGTAATATACGGCTTGACGACCTTCTATCTGTTTAACTTTGTACGGCAAGATCAAACCAAAATCTTGCCCTATAAATAGCATGTACATATCAAAGTAATACAATAAAGGAAAATCATATCTGAGTTCATAAGCTTTTCTCTCAAATTCCACAACACGTTATCAGCACGAGAGATTTCTCAAAAAAAATACCAACTGAGTGGCAAGATATCTTGAAGGTAGTACATATTTCATACTGCTTTCAATTTTTCAAATCAGTTTTATAGATCATCCGTTTTAATAGCTCAATGATATGAGAGTTTGCATCAAAAATTATTTTCTCATACGAAACGAAAGATTTTTGAGCATACACCTCGTTTTATTAGATCCAAATGGATTTTACAACAAGATAGAATTTTACATTCAAGATCGAAATAAAATCCCTAGTTTATATCAGATCTAAACTAAACTTGAAAAAAGGGATTTTACATACCTATTAAAATTGAGGCTTGTTGATCCAAATGAGGATTCAGAAGATTATCATGATAATTATAATTATAAGGTATATGGAAGTTTTAAAGAAAAATTGGTCGGAGTGAGACATGTCGATCGGAAAAAAAACGATAAGGAAGAAGAAGATGAATAGGGGAAGTCGAGAGAGGATAAGAAGGGAGCAGACAAATATGTGGAGGAAATATAAAGGAGAAAAAGAGTGATTATGGGGTAGGGATTAAGAGAATGGGAGAAATAGATAAAATGTAAAAATACCTATTAGGATTTCTAGGAGATATTTACCAAAAATCTTCTCTTTTAAATCTCCATAAGCTTGATTGATGAATTTCTTCTCTTCCATTAAAGCTTCTGGTTCTTGTTCTTCTTATTGAAAAAGAATGTTTTTTTAGACATAGAAAGACTCTCTCTTACATTTTTTTTGTTCTGATGAAGTCTTTGAATTTCCTTAAAGTAGAAGCCTTCATGCATGAAATACTATGTATCTTCTACATGGCTTTTTGGTCTTGAACCAACAAATCTAAAAGCCTATCCAATTATATATATTCCTACAAGCAACATCCTTTAAATATAGAACTTTTGATTGGTTTCAAAGATAGAATAGACAATACATGTTGACAAGTATAATATAAAATGAGAATAGTAGTATTTGAGCTAAACCTGTACATTCACGTTTTTTGTACTGACTTTGTACTTGATGAGTGGGTAGTAACATAATCTAAGTATTATAATATGTTGGCAATTTTTTTAACATATACATGATACATATTTTTTCTTTTATATTTTTCCACTTACACATATGTATATGCATGATATGTTTCTTTTGTGTGATTATATGTAAATTTAATATAATTGTTAAATTAATTACATGATTCACATAAATATTGATAAGGGATCGGTTACTCTTATGTATATATTTGCATCACTAATTAATATTTGATTTAAATATGTAGTTGATCAAATGGCAAATATTGCAAAGCGTGAATTTGATATTCTCGACTTATCGGGTCAGAGATATTTGGAATGGAGGGTTGATGCATTGGCTCATCTCCAAGCAAATGGTCTACAAGAGACCATAAAAGATAATGAAAATATTTCCCCGTAGAAAAAGGCTAAGGCGATTATCTTTCTTCGCCATCATATAAATGGAAGCCTAAAATCTGAATATCTGTTGGTTGAAAATCCCAAAGAATTATGGGAAAACCTAGAGCAAAGATATGGGCACCAGTAACAAATCTTGCTCCCTAAAGCAAGTTATGAATATGCTAATTTAAGGTTTCAAGACTTTAAATCAGTCAGTGATTATAATTCTGCCTTGTTCCATATAACCTCTCAATTACATTTATGCGGGCAGAAAATCTCTTAAGAGAACATGTTGGATAAAATTTATTCAACCATGCATGCTACTAATGTGTTGTTAGAACAACAATAAAGAGAGAGGAATTTTAAGAAATATTCAGATTTGATACAAGTACTACTTGTAGCTGATCAGAATAATGAGCTGCTCATGAAAAACCACAACCTGAGGACAACTGGTACTGCACCATACCCTGAAACAAATGCCACATATGCCTCTCAAGAAAATGATAGTAGTTATCAAGATAACCGTGGACACGATGGCAATCATGGTCGTGGCCGTGGTAAGGGTTTTGGTTATTATCAGAAGCGTAAATTTCTTGATGCATCTACTTCCAAGGGGAATGATAAGCAAATGGTCCAGAAGGGTCCTACAAGACCCTCCCAAAAGCCCAAATCTATATGCTATGGATGTGATATGACAGGTCACTGGGCAAGGGTGTGTCGCACATCCAAACACTTGGTTGAGTTGTACCAAGCTTCTAAAAAAGATAAGGGGAAGAACGTGGAGACTCATTTTGTTGACAACACTGAACCTACACCAAGCGTGGACGTCTCTGATTTCATCATAGATGATGAATTTGGGATAAATGAAAATGTCAACTACTGAAAACTAAAATCTCGATCCATGTAATATTATGTAAAATATTGCAGTATGTTTTCCTTTATCAGCATCCTTGTAAAATACTCTATGTATCATAAATAAATCTGTTGTTTATGCTTTTAATTTTGTTTTTCTCTATCTTGAAGATATGGAAACGATTAAAGATATATCAAGTAGCAAGAATCAATGTCTAGTGGACAGCGCTACTACGCACACCATCTTGAGAAATAAAGAATACTTTGCTCGGTTAAATTTTGCTTGAAGCAAATGTTAAAACAATCTCTAGTGTGATAAAATTGATCGAAGGCTTTGATAGAGCTTGTGTTTTGCTCCCTAAAGGGACAAAATTGATCATAAATGACGCATTATATTCAAGTAAGGCTCAGAGGAACTTACTAAGCTTTAAAGATGTGCGTCGGAATGGTTTTCATATAGAAACCATAAATGAGAGTAATAAAGAATATTTGTGTATCACAAAACAATTATGTGGCAAGAAGCACCGATTTCCAAGAAAGAATAGGCGACAGAATAATCCAAATGAAGCCGCACCGATTTCCTATTCAGAGGGAGAACATAACAAAAATAACTCCGAAAATCTAGGAGATGTGTCAGAAATAAAAACTGTTCCGGATAAGAACAAAATAGAGAATATTCCAGACAAGAACAAAATGGAACATGTTCCGGATAATGACAAAAGCATTGATAATTACGAAATTGCAATAAATTATGTCTATTCTGGAATACAGTGGAACAGGAAAGACATTATCATTGATGAGGTGTTCGTATACTCTGTTGCCACCGAAATAGTGGTTGATGACAATGACATTGAACCACAAACTATTGATGAGTCTCATGTTAGACACGATTGGCCAAAATGGAAAGAGACTCTGCATACTGAATTAAAATCGCTTGAAAAGAGTAATGTTTTTGGCCCAATAAAGCCCACACCAATGAGCTTGAAACCAGTAGGCTATAAATGGGTATTTGTACGAAAATGTAATGAGAAAAATGAAATTGTGAGATATAAGGCAAGACTTGTAGCTCAAGATTTTTCTCAAATACCCGTGATAGATTATGAGCAAACATATCCCCCTTAGTTGATGCAACTACATTAAGATTTTTAATTAGCCTAACTGTTTCAGAGGAACTACAAATGCGACTTATGGATGTCGTAACTGCATATTTATATGGATCACTTGATAGCGATATTTACATGAAAGTTCCTGAAGGATTAAAACTACCCGAGTTATACAAAGCAAAATCTCAGGAAATGTTTTCTATAAAATTGCAAAGATCATTATATGGTCTAAAACAATCTGGAAGGATGTGGTACAATCGGCTTAGTGAATATCTTCTTAAAGAAGGATATCAAAATGATACCGTTTGTCCATGTGTTTTCATCAAACGATCCAAAAATCGATTTGCTATTATTGCAGTATATGTTGATGATTTAAATATTATCGGTACATCCGATGAACTTGAAAATGCTGCAAAATATTTGATGAAAGAATTTGAAATGAAAGATCTTGGAAGAACCAAATTTTGTCTCGGTTTACAAATTGAACATTTGAAGGATGGAATTTTCATTCATCAAACAAATTACACCGAGAAAATTTTGAAAAGGTTCTACATGGACAAAGCACATCCATTGAGTTCACCCATGATAGTTCGTTCTCTTAGTATACATGATGATCAATTCAGACCTCGAGAAGATGATGAAGAGATTATTGGTCCTGAAATCCCCTACCTAAGCGCAATTGGTGCATTAATGTATCTCGCAAACAATACAAGACCAGATATTGCTTTTGTTGTAAGCTTGTTATCAAGATACAGCTCATTACCAACAAGACGGCATTGGAACGGAATTAAACATGTGTTTCGATACCTACGAGGTACTCTTGACTTTGGGTTATATTATCATAGAAATGCAAATGCTACTCTTGTTGGATATGCAAATGCAGGATATCTATCAAATCCTCACAAAGCAAAATCTCAAAATGGTTATGTATTCACGTATGGAGATACGGCGATCTCATGGAAGTCAACAAAGCAAACGCTTACCGCTACATCATCAAACCATGCAGAATTAATCGCTCTTTATGAAGCAGGAAGAGAATGTGTTTGGCTAAGGTTAATGATTGAATATATATAAAAAGAATGCAAAATAAGATCAATTGCAGGTAATCCAACCATGATATATGAAGACAATTCTGCATGTGTCACACAAGTCAAAGGGGGCTACATCAAAGGAGATCGGACGAAGCACATTTCACCAAAATTGTTCTCAAGTCATGATCTAGAGAAGGAGGGCAAGATCGAAATCCAACAAATCCGATCAAGTGAAAATGTTGCAGATTTGTTCACAAAATCTTTACAACCCAAGAAGTTTGAAGAACTTGTATACAAGATTGGAATGTGCAGACTTTGAGAAGTACGTTGATTTCAGGGGGAGAATTATACGCATTGCACTCTTTTTCCCTTTGTTTAGGTTTTTCCCACTGGGTTTTACCTGACAAGGTTTTTAATGAGGCAATACTATGAAAGCGTATAAGACAAGCTGTACTCTTTTTCCATGTGCCATGGTTTTTATCCCACTGGGTTTTTCCTAGCCAGCTTTTTAACGAGACAGCATATACATAACCCTGAGTAAAAGGTGAATATTCAAGGGGGTGTTATGAGATAAACTTAAAGATGAATGATTCACCTATATCTATACACATTTTTTTTAATAGGCTTTGTTTCATACAGATTGTAATATGCGGCTTGACAGCCTTCTATCTGTTTAACTTTGTACGACAAGATCAAACCAAAATCTTGCCCTATAAATTATTACAATTTGTGAGAATGAAGATCAAAAGAGAGAATCGATGGAAGGGAGAGAGAGCATAGCGCAAAATGAAGAGCAATTTTTCATTGATGTCAGAGTCCATTACACATCCAGATACTTATATGCAAAAGTATCTGTAAGATACAATGACGTGGCAAAGAACCAATAAGTAAAACAAAGTGTTTTGCGCAAACATGAGAAAGTCATTATAAAGGCAAATACAACTCTGACTTTTGCTTAAAATATAAGAGAAAGTAATGTTAACATCCCCCCTCAAACTGAAGATGGATGAGGCTCAATATCCATTCCCAATTTGATGAGAAGTTCTCTGTGATGTTGTGATGGCAGAATTTTTGTAAGAATATCTGCAACCTGGTTTCTAGTAGGAAGATAGGTCAACTGAAGCAATCCATCCATAACTTTCTCTCTTGTAAAATGGTAGTCGATTTCCAAGTGCTTTGTGCGCTCATGAAACACTGGATTCTCAGATATGTAGATGGCAGAACGGTTGTCACAATTTAGAGTAACAGGCTGAAGATCAGATTCGCCAAGTTCTTGAAGGAGATTTACAAGCCATGTAATGTCTGCTGCAGCTTGAGAAAGTGCCCTGTATTTAGCTTCAGAAGAACTTTTGGATACAGTGGCTTGTTTCTTCGATTTCCAAGCAATTGGATTGTTGCCATGAAGTACCACATAGCCAGTGACAGATCTGTGTGTAATGGGACATCCTGCCCAATCAGAATCTGAAAATGCTTGGAGTTTGATGTTATTCCCTGGTTGGAACAAGAGCCCAAAGTGTATGGTTCCTTTAACATAACACAGTAAATGTTGCAAGGCATCCATGTGTGAAGCAAGAGGTTTCTGGAGAAACTGGCTTAATATTGGGACAACAAAAGATAGATCAGGCCTTGTATTGGTGAGGTAATTGAGCTTACCCACCAAACTTCTATATATAGTTGGATCAGAAAGAGCTTCTCTTGATCTTGGCTCACCAAGCTTAAAGAGAATGGGTAATGGAGTTGCTCTAGAACGCAGATGCTGAACATTTCCATCATCAATCAATTCTTTGGCAAGTTTGCTTTGATTGAGAATTAAAGAATTTCCCTGGTGTTGCACTTGGATACCAAGAAAATAATTCAACTCACCTAAATCTTTGATGCTGAAAAGATTATCCAATGCTTGCTTCAGTTGGTTGATGGTGGTAGAATCTGATCATGTGACTAGTATATCATCAACATAGATAGCTATGACTGTCATATGATGGCCTTGCTGCTTAAGAAACAAAGAGGAGTCATATTTGGACTGAACAAAATCCAAAGTCACCAAAGTAGTGGTCAGTTTGTGGAACCACTGCCTTGATGCTTGTTTGAGGCCATAAAGGCTCTTTTTGAGCAAACAAACTTTCTTATGAGGATTGTCTATTCCATCTGGCATTGTCATATATACCTCTTCCATCAAATCACCATGCAAAAAAGCATTGTTCACGTCTAGTTGATGAATTTTCCATCCTCTATTTAAGGCCAATGAGATGAGTACTCGAAATGTAGTCATACGAACCATTGGAGAAAAGGTTTCTTCAAAATCTAAACCTTGTTGTTGGGTGTATCCTTTGGCCACCAAACGAGCCTTGTATCTTTCTATGCTCCCATCTGCTTTAAGTTCGATTTTGTACACCCACTTGCAACCTATTGCCCTCTTACCTGCAGGAAGTGCTACAACAGTCCATGTTTTGTTAGCATTCAAAGCTTCTAGTTCTCTTTCCATAGCAATTACCCAATTTGGATCAATGGAGGCTTGTTTATATGTTTTGGGTTTAGAAAAAATGGGTGAAATATGAGTGGAGAGGGCTAAAGGAGCAAAGAAGGACTGAGAAAAACCATTCATGAGAGGAAATTGTGGTGCAGCATCTGCAAAATTGACAATGTAATCTTGAAGATAGGATGGTGGTCTGTGAACTCTTTTAGTTCTTCTAAGTATCAAGCGAGGTGAGGAAGGGGGTTCAGTTGAGATAGGTGATGTAATGGAATGTGGTGTGGTGGAAGAAGGAGTTGGTTGTGATGTTAAAACATCATCCAGAGAAGAAGGAAGAAAATGTAGGGGATCTGGAGAAGGTGTATCTGGATCAATGGGTGTAGTAAAATGTGTGGTTGAAGGGAAAAAGATGGGATCATGAAGGTTGTTGATGTTTGGAAGGGGAAAAGAAGAAGATAGCTTAATGTTGGGAAAATGGAGAGGGAAAACCAGTTCATGGAACTGAATGTCTCGTGAGACATGAACTTTTTGGGAGGTGATGTCAAGAACTTTATACCCCTTTGTATGTGGTGGATATCCCAGAAAAATGCATGGAATACTGCGAGCTTCAAATTTAGCTTTGTTTCTTTTGAGGGTAGACATGTAACAAAGACACCCAAATGGTCTTAAGTGGTCATAAGTTGGTGGCTTACTATACAGCTTCTCAAAGGGTGTGATAAAATCAAGACTGGCCAGAGGAAAACAGTTGATGAGATAAGTTGATGTTAGGATGCATTCACCCCAGTAAGAGTCAGGAAGATTGGATTGAAAGAGAAGGGCTCGAGCTGTTTCAAGGAGGTGTTTATGCTTTCGTTCAACTACACCATTTTGTTGTTGTGTGTCAACACATGATGTTTGGTGGGAGATTCCATGACTGGAAAACAAAGTTTGAGCTGCATTGCTACAGAACTCTCCAGCATTATCGGATCTAATTGTGTGTACATTGCAAGAGAAGTGTTTCTCAACATAGGTAATGCACTGTTGGAGTATGGAGAAGGCAGCACTTTTATGGGTTAAAAGATGTACCCAGGTTGTTCTAGTGTAATCATCTACCACACTAAGAAAGTAGCTAAAGCCATTATAGGTCTTTATTTTGTATGGGCCCCAAATATCAGTATGAAGAAGTTGAAAAGGATGATTAGTTTGGATTTTGCTAGTAGGGAAAGATGCTCTTTGTTGTCGAGCATTAGGGCAAATTGTACACAACTTGTGTTGTTGGCTCGTTTTGATGTTTTTGTAGAAAGGAAAACGTGACATAGATTCAAAAGGTACATGACCAAGTCTCAAATGAAACAACTCAAGTGTCATAGCACTAAAAGTTTGAACAGAAGAGAAACTGTTTCTATCATTATTACATTGGTGAGACTCAAAACTGACTATCTCTTGACTTGAGTGATCTGAGGAAGGTTGGGAAAGGTAGAGACCCCTTGAAGCTCTACCAAGAACTTGAGGCGTGCTCATTGAATGGTCCTGAATAAGACATTCAGTAGGAGTGAAAAGGACATTAGTGTTTAGGTCAGTGGTCAATTGATTGACAGACAAGAGATTGAATGTAAACTCTGGGACATGTAAAACATCCTTAAGAATTATAGATGGAGATAAATGAATGGTTCCAATATGACAGATTTTGGCTTGCTTATTGTTAGGTAGGGTAATGAAATTTGTGTCAAGATAAGGTGCATGAGTGGCAAACAGGTTTAAATTTGGACAAATATGATGGGTAGCTCCACTATCTATGACCCAAATATGAGAATTACCATGTATGGAGAAACAGAAACTTGTACTTGCCATCATACAGGACTTGTTGTTTCCTGCGGAAGGGCCTCCAATTTGCTGTTGATCCAGCAATGCCATGAGCCTGTCATATTGTCCCTTGGTGATACAACCCCTTTTTCTGTTGGATCTTTGTTTTCTTCACCAACAGATGTGTTCCAGCAAATTTCTTGTCTCTATCCTTCGGGTATCCATTAACCTTGTAGCATCGACTCAAGGAATGCCCCGGTACCTTGCAGTGATCGCAATAGTAATTAACTCTTCTCATCACATTGTTGTTATTATTTCCTCCATTAGATGTGCCAGATGAACCATTAGAACCATTAGAACCACTGTGTACTAGATCCTTGCTGACTAGGCTTTGGATTGAAATTTTGGTTATTATTGTGACCAGAATTTGCAGAGCTCTGCTTGGGTTTAGGGAAAACGCTCAAGGCTGTGGAATCACTAGCAATAGAACTAGATTTGTTGCTCAACCCTCGTTGTTTTTCTTCTTCCAAAACCATCCGATAAACCTCACCTATACTAGGCATCAGTTTCAGCATCAAAACATTTGCTCTAACAGAAAAAATGACTCATTTAGACCAACCAGAAATTGCAGAATCTGTTGGTTCAACACCATTTGAGGTGTGTTGTTAAGTGATCCACATTTGCCACATTTAGGCATCTCAAACAACACCAGATATTCATCCCATAAATGTCTGGATTTAGTGTAATAAGAAGACATAGTGATATTACCCTGAACAATGGTGAACAACTCCTTTTGAACTTGATAAGTCCTTGCCATGCTAGGTTGTTCGAAACGCTGTTGTAGATCTGACCAGATCTCAGCAGTTGTGTCACAATAGAGCAGCGTCTTCGCGATATCTCGCTCGACTGAGTGAAGGAGCCAAGCAATCACCATGCTATTACACCTGTTCCATTGCATCTCGAGTACCGATCCTGAATCTGGCCTTTTGTAATCTCCGGTGACGAAAACCAGTTTGTTTTTCGCCATTAGAGAGGCCTCCACAGCTCGCCGCCATTGATGATAGTTGGTGTCGCTCAAGAGCTGCGTAGCTAACGCATAGTTGGGATGATCTAAATGATGCAAATACAACGAGTGATTGGGATCTGAAATCGTCATATCTGGGTTGTTGGAATCGAAGACCAATTTCTTCTTGCCATCGTCTGTTATCGTCATGCCGAAATTGAAAACTCAAAACACCGATTGAGAACGATTAGATCCAAGTAGGAGGACCTAGAGCTCTGATACCATATTACAATTTGTGAGAATGAAGATCAAAAGAGAGAATTGATGGAAGGGAGAGAGAGCATAGCGCAAAATGAAGAGCAATTTTTCATTGATGTCAGAATCCGTTACACAACCAGATACTTGTATGCAAAAGTATCTGTAAGATACAATGACGTGGCAAAGAACCAGTAAGTAAACCACAATGTTTTGCGCAAACATGAGAAAGTCATTATAAAGGCAAATACAACTCTGACTTTTGCTTAAAATATAAGAGAAAGTAATGTTAACATAAATAACATGTACATATCAAAGTAATACAATAAAAGAAAATCTGATATGAGTTCATAAGCTTTTCTCCCAAATTTCACAACACAAAGTTTGTAATACTTTTGTATATTTAAACAAAAATATAAACTAGACAACAAAACTATATGGTGAAATATAAGTACATTTCATGTATTTTAAAATAAATAAAAATACATTTTCACCAAAGATTTTATTTTTAATCTAAATTCTAAACTAAAACTAAAACAAAGGCCGAGTTTTTTTTAAATGAGTACTAAATAATCATACACCCTTGCACTATATTTTTAATTTTCTAGTACTCGTCGGGATTTTTCTTTGCTGGTTCAACCATCGAAAATTAAAAGTTTAAAACCCTAGAATAAACAAGGGCATTTTCGTCATTAAATGTAAAGAAACCCTAATATAAATCAGGCAAAGAAAGCAGGGCAGCTCTCTATTCTTCGCCGTTCTCTGCAAAACCCTCGGAGAGAGAGACTGAATAGTTGGGAGAGTGTGAAGATGGCGACGAAGGAGAAGAAGCTGTCCAACCCTATGCGGGAGATCAAGGTTCAGAAACTTGTTCTCAACATTTCCGTCGGAGAAAGCGGAGATCGTCTTACCCGTGCTTCTAAGGTTTTTCTTTCTCCATCGATTATCATTTCATATGGAATTTGGTGTATATTTGGTCTCAGCATTCGATTAATGCTTTGTTTCGGTGTTTGAATTCGATTAGGTGTTGGAGCAACTCAGTGGCCAAACCCCTGTTTTCTCCAAAGGTAATTTTGAACTAATCTTCCAATTAGTGTTGATTTTGTACAAATGAAAATGTAAATCTGAATTTCTATTACAGCGAGGTACACTGTTCGATCTTTCGGAATCAGGCGTAATGAGAAGATCGCTTGTTATGTCACCGTGAGGGGTGAGAAGGCAATGCAGCTTCTTGAGAGTGGTTTGAAGGTGAAGGAATACGAGTTGTTGAGGCGCAACTTCAGTGACACCGGTTGTTTTGGATTCGGTATCCAGGAACACATCGATTTGGGTATCAAGTATGTATTCTTTGTCTTCATAATTATAGTAACTCTTATTTGTTTGTTTAGCTTGTATTAGTAGTAGCATGACTACTATGATGTGGATGTTGTGTGTTATAGTTTTATTGGTTTAGCCACTTTTATAGGCTTGTAGCTCGGAATAGTTTGAAATTTGGGTCTGCTCCTTTTTGTGCCATGGAGTATTTAGTTTCAATATTTCTATAATTGCTGAAAACGTGCTGACGTTTGTGTTGATATCATTTGTTGATGAATGATGCTGATGTTTGTGTTGGCAGGCTAGTTTAATTTAATGTTTCTTGCAACTATATGGACTGCTAACATAGTTTACTGCTAAAGTTCATCTTGTAATCCTGTCTATGATTTGTGCTTTACTATTATGGAGAATTAGAAGCAGTTCTAGAAGCTATGGATACAATATTAATAACTGAATCGTCAATCCTTAATTGTATGCAATTGAATTTTGGTAAATATGTAAATGTTATCGGCTACCTCTAAATATGCTTTTATTTCATGGGCACTAGGTAGTCTATAATCCCATGTTAATTTTCAGTGTCTTGATTTGTTCATGCCAGACATGCATCAAATGGTTGTATAATTTTAGTTGGCAAATGTTTTTGTATGCAAACAATAACAGAGTTTTATTTTCTATCTCACTTTGCCAGGTACGATCCTTCTACTGGTATCTACGGTATGGACTTCTTCGTTGTGTTGGAGCGCCCAGGATACCGTGTTTCTCGTAGACGCCGTTGCAAGGCCCGTGTTGGAATCCAGCACAGAGTCACCAAGGATGATGCCATGAAGTGGTTCCAGATGAAGTATGAAGGAGTCATCCTCAACAAGTCACAGAACATTTAGAATCTAAAAGTTTTCTCTGGCGTAGCTAAGGTTTTGTTATTTCCTTTACCAATTTTGGAATATACATGATCTTTCTGATCAACTAGACAAAATCTTGTATGAATTTGCTAGTTCCTGTGGATTGTTTCCTTTTGAGGATGAATCTTTGTTTTATGTTATGTTCTTATTGCATGACTTGTGTTGAATTCCTTTTGGAATTGGTGTTTCGTTTTTTGTTCTCTATTTGCATGCTACGGTGCCGTTTCTTAGAACAGATCATCTATTCTTCTACTAGGTCGAGCGACCAATGAGACGAGTCATGTAGATGTTTTTATGGCAACAATTTCTGCAGATGTTTTTATGGTAACAATTTGTTCTTCTACTGACCTTTTTTCTTGTTTTATTTTGTGAGCCTTTTTCTTGTTTTATTTTGTGAGCCTTAACATTTGGGTGAAATATCAAAATGATAGATTTCTCTTTCACACGGTAGATTGCTGAGCAATTTTTTGGTCCGCCCTGTCAAGAATGACAAATTGAAACTCCGAGTTTTGTATAATACAAAACGCAACTTTATCTAGCCCCTGTTCACAAACTATATAAGCAATTCCAAAGTTTAAAAAACCCCTAACCAATCTCCTTATACAACAAAATACTACTTCAAACGCAAAGTAAGCACCATCAGCTTGCTCCATGTTGTCAAAATGCACAATCCAGTTCAAACTATTGCAAAAAAGTCTTGCCACAACGGCACAACCAAATGTTTTCCTTTTGATTCAAGTTTGGGTTAACGGTTGTGTGTATACATTTCATAGTTACAACAGTTACCATAGATTATATGCAATACATTTCATAGTTACAACAGTTACCATAGATTATATGCAATGAACTAAGGGCCTTGAAGTAGTTTCGTGTGCTACTTTACCTGTCTATAAGCTCTACAGAAAATGGCCACTCAAATGTTAAAAGTTCAAGGTAACACTAAACAGTAACCAGAGGGACTCAAACTTCGGAACAATACTATGTAACATTTCAACAAATTGTAAGGTTACAGAATGAACATCTGCTCCAATTTCTAACCAATCAAAGAAATGGCTATAGGAAGTGTAGGAGTGGGTTTTACCGATTCAATTCTTTAGATAAGCTTCTGATTCAATCAAAAGTGATTTACTTTCACTATCTGATTAGTTGACAATCTTGCTGCACAAAGAACAATAGATTATCTGCACCTGCTTTCTCTATGGTCTGAGAAAGTCCTGTCTACACAAAGCCAAATGATTCATCTAGATCTTAGTGTCATCATCACCATGTCTACTTCACTGGAGAATTTGCAAGTGAAAGGATGCACTCTGCAATCTCTGCTCCAGCCTTTGGCTTTGCTGCTTGAAGAGCTCTTTCTGACATCACTGACATCACATATTCACTCCCTGTAGAGGTGGATAGATTGGTTTAGCAACTTGCGATTTAGAACTATTGCAAAATCAATACTTAAATGTAAATTTCAAATACCATACAGATTTTGTTTTTGTTTTTGTTTTTGGAAGAGCACAATTATAGGTAGTTCTTAACAAGCTCAGATTTTCTTTAAGGGTCTTTCTAATGTGTGCTCATGGGTGCATTTAAGAGTCTAAAAGTCAGAAACTATATCCAAAATGTAACCCCCAGAAAATCAGTTTAAAATAACAAGCAATTCATTAGATCAAATGCATTGTCCAAATTTGTAAGTATAAGCATGTGCTCATTGGCCCACATTAGAAAAAGGAGAAGCAATTCATATTTGTAAATTGCTAGATATTGCTGTTGCTTTCATGATTTAAGCCCTACCCAACATTTTGTTAGGCACAACCAAACCAAACCAAACCAAACAGTTTGACTTAGGCCAATCCAAGGAATTGTGCCAAACACTTTGGAGCTTTGGTATCTTGCATCCTGAAATTACGGTGTATAACAAAACTTAAGAAGTATTCAATGACATACCCATGATTTCTTCAACTGCCATCCGAAGAGTAGTAGAATCCATTTCATCTTCTATAATTATCCTTGAACCTGCTAAATCAGCCATCAATGACGCATTCCTGTGCTGGTGTCCTTCCACCTCATTTGGAGACGGTATCTGCAAATTGGGATCATATGATACTGTCTACTCGAATGTTACGTGAAGAAATGACATGCTATGCCTGAAACAAACTGGCTCAGAAAATTAGCACAGTATGTGCTCTAGCATTTCCTGAACAAGCTTCACAAAATACGCTATTTGAAATCCATATACAGAATATTATTCAGTGGATACTTTTCTGCATTAAACTAAATCTCTTCACTCTCGAGTCAATTTCAGGCAGGCAACTGATTAGTGATAACTGGGTTTATCAAGCAAAAAGAAGAACAAAAGAGCAAGAATCTGATTTAAAACAGTTGAGAGATTATCTGAAATTGACAAAGATGAAGTCACTTAAGTGTTTGTTATGTACCAAAATTGCAGGTTTGCCTGTAGCCATTAACTCCGAGCAAGTCATAGCCCCAGCTCTAGAAACAACCACGTCTGCAGCACTGTATGCCATATGCATATTATGCAGAAACCTACATGATAATCAAACTAATTAGATATCTGAACATCAGTTATCTCCTTCTTCATCTAGTACAACTTGCTTATACAGTGAAGAGATAAAGTCGACAACAGACAATAGTTAGATTCTCAGCATTTCAGTGCAAAATCATCCTAAAAGTGTTTCCTAAAGCACCAAAAATAAAAAAGCAACTCACGGTTTCAAAATCAACCGAGGATGGCTGACGGTAAGGCTCTCCATTTCATCATACGTAGCATATCCAGTCTCCCAGATAATGAACCAATCGGGATGCTCCATTAACATATCCCTGTAAAACCTCAACAAAGCAATGTTGATGGCATTAGCCCCCAATGATCCACCAAGCACCAAGAGCACCTTAATCTCTGAGCTCGAATCCGGATTCTTCTCCAGATCCGGAAAGTAGCGAGCTACCGCAGCTTCTCTCGCCACAGGCCTCCTCAGCAATGGCCTCACGGGGTTTCCACTCACCACGCACTTCCTCTTCTCCGCGGCGGGGAAGGAATCGACGATCGAATCGTAAGCGACGAAAACGGACTCCGCGAACACGGAGAGGAGCCGATTGGCGATCCCTGGGACCGAATTCTGCTCCTGGATCACTAGGCGGCGTCGCCGGAGGACGGCGGCGAGGCAAGTCGGAAGGGAGACGTATCCGCCCGTTCCGACGACCACCTGCGGATCGAACTCGCCGAGCTTCCGCCAGCTCTTGATGGTGGATTTGATCAGGTGGACGGGGAGATGTACGTTCTTGAAAGAGAAGAGGGGGCGGGATAGGGTGGCGGATGCGGTGTCGGAGATTGCGGCGAATTTATATCCGGCGTTAGGAACGGCCTTGCTCTCGATCCCCGATTCGGTTCCGATGAAGAGAATCTGAGCGCTAGGGTTGATGGCTTTGACCTCGTCTGCGATCGCGATGGCGGGGTAAATGTGGCCGCCGACTCCCCCGGCGGCGAAGACTATCCGGACTCCGGCGCCGGAAACGGAGGAGCCTTTATCGGAGTCGGTGGTTTGTTCTTGTACGGACAAGCAGCAGAAGAATCGAAGCTTCGTCGGTCTAGTGAAACGAGAGGAAAAAGGGCGTGGGTGGAGGGAGAGGGAGAGGTGGGACGGCGTAATAACCGCCATTGGAGAGATATTTGCAAGCTTTAATGAGCTGAATGTGTGAACGCATGCTACTTGAAGTGGGGTTGTGCGGATTTAAATGCAACTTCAAAATTTTTAAGGTCGGTTTCTGTAGTGTGCGTAGCTGAAAGGGACAAGACCATAGAGTGTGATTTATTTTTTTCAGAGAGATCGTTGTCAACGTCATCGTCTGACGTCGGCAGTGCGTTGCGTGGAACTCGGCGCATTAGAATGAGGGAGTGGCCACGATTGTTTGTTTGGGTATCTATTTTAGCTAAGGTCGGGGGTATTTTTTTTATTTTTTTTGAGATCAAAGAAGTGCTATATATTTAGATATCAAGTTTGGCTAAAGCCATTACACCATCAAGTACATCAGAAGTATAAATATATTCATGTTTTGATATGGGTACTTACGCCCTAAATAGTACGGAGTACGCAACAGTATTCCCCAATCTAGAAACATGTTTACAACAAGCTATTGATAAAGAGGATAAGAGTAAGGGTCCATTCGACTATACTTATTCGGATGCTTATAAGTACTAGTTGCTTATTTGAAAAAAATAAGCATCATTGTACGTGTTCGGCAAAGCTTACTTATTTTAAATAAGGTACTTATTTCTAATACTTGCTCTAGATATACAAATTCTAAACCTTATAGTATTATGTATGTTTTAAAATCTACATTTCAACTTCCAAATAAATCCTTAAAAATGTCGAACAAATTCTGAGAGGAAAAGAAAAGCGAAGTTAGTTCAGACATATGCATATAGTTTTCATTTTTTTGATTGGGTAAGGATTTGGGTTCGCCTAGAGCATCCAAATATCCATTAAAAATACTACCCAAAGGCCTAACCATTAAACCAAATACCGAACCGAAAGACAAACTTTATTTCCACTTAATAGTGATTTGAAAGCCATTTTTTTCTGAAAGCCATTTTTTTTATAGATAAATATTTTGAAAGCCATTTTTTTTATTTTATGTATAAAAAACACGAAAAATAGAACAAACACTAATAGTGATTTGATTGATATTGAAAGGATAGAAATTTGGGAGAATTTTCTGATGTGTAGTCATAAAGGTCACAATATATACAAGTATATATAAAATCTTATCCAAAGATAAGAGATAACGTATTTACGTAAGGAAGGATATACAGAATATCCAAAATAAACTCTATCCTCTAATACTTCCCCTCAAGTTGGAGCATGTGGATCAACAATGCCCAACTTGGAATACAAATATGAAAACTATGTACGCGCCAACGCCTTGGTAAATAAATCTGCCGGATGTCGGTTGATGAGTTGTAGAAATATGAGACATAAAAATCGTCCCATTAATAACCAAATGGCATACAAAGTGACAATCAATCTCAATATGTTTTGTCCGTTCGTGAAAAACTGGATTAGAAGATATATGTAGTGCAGCCTGGCTGTCACAATGAAGGCGAATCGGAAAAGAATGAGCAACGTCGAGGGATCGAAGCAAAGATTTGAGCCAAACTAGCTCACAGCAGGCGGAAGCCATGGAACGATATTCTGCTTCAGCCGAAGACTAAGAGACAGTAGGTTGTTTCTTGGTCTTCCAAGAAATAGGAGATGTACCAAGCATAACAAAATAGCCAGAAACAGAACGACGAGTCAAAGTACATGCTGCCCAATCAGAATCACACCAAGCAGCCAGACGCAAAGCACTGTCCTTAGAAAGCTTAAGACCTTGTCCGGGATGGCTCTTGAGATAGCGGAGAACTTGCATTGCCGCCTGCCAATGGGCAACTTTTGAATTCTGCATGAACTGAGAAAGCACATGAACGGAATAACACAAATCTGGTCGACTAATAGTGAGATAAATAAGGCGACCAATAAGACGGCGAAAGCTCTCGGGATCGGAGTAAGAGTCACCAGAAGCCTCGACCAAGTGATGATTAGGATCCATAGGTGAGTCGCACGGCTTGGAACCCAAAGTGCCAGAATCAGAAAGAATTTCAAGAGCATACTTCCGTTGAGATAGGAAAATGCCCATCGAACCACGAGCTATTTCAAACCCCAAGAAATATTTTAGAACACCGAGATCTTTCATATGAAAACAACTGCTGAGATATGATTTGAAAGATGAAATGGCAGAAGCATTATTACCGGCAATAATAAGATCGTCCACATAAACATGGACATGAAGAACATTCCCATTACGAGACAGGGAGAAAAGAGAATAATCAGCACGACTCTGAGAAAAACCAAATGCTCGTAGAGCAGCAACCAATTTCGAAAACCATTACCGGGGAGCCTGACGTAAACCATAGAGGGACTTTTGCAGTTTACAGACCTGCTCGGAAAGGACACCATGAAGTCCCGGAGGTGGTGACATATAAACAGTCTCATCAAGATCACCATGCAAGAAAGCATTGTGAACATCCATCTGATGTAACTCCCAATTCTGAATAACAACAACAGAGAGAAAGAGACGAACCGATACCATTTTGGCAACCGACGCAAAAGTCTCATGAAAATCAACACCTTCTACCTGTCGGTTGCCTAAAACAACAAGTCTAGCCTTGTACCGCTCTATTTCTCCAGTAGAGCGATATTTAATCCGATAAACCCATTTACAACCGATAGGGTTCTTGCCCGGTGATAAATGCGTAAGTGTCCAAGTCCTATTTCGTGCAAGAGCTGATAATTCAGAGGCCATATCCTATCTCCAATGAACAAAATTATTAGCCTCACGTAAAGAAGTAGGCTCATATCCTGCTGTAACAAAAGCTAGAAAACGAGCATGCTTATCGGAAAAATTAACCAAAGAAACATAAGAGGCAATAGGATAGAACAAACCCGAGGACGAGTTGGACATGAGTGATGAAGATGCACAAGGGGGGGTGTCGGGGCTGCAAACTGTATGACAAACAAATTCCTTCAACCGAGTAGACACTTGACTAGGTCTAGAACTCCGACAAAGTTGGTGTGCCTCGGCAGGAGGCTCGACAGAAGGTGAGGCCGGTGGTGTAACAGCCTAAGCAAGAGGCGTGGCTGGCGGTGAGACAACCTCAACAAGAGGCGTAACCGGTGCTGAGATCCCCGAACTCTCCCTTTCTACGAGCAAGGGTTCGTAAAAAATAGTCGGACTTCTTGATCTGTCATCGGGCTGCAAAATAGGCGGAGGTGGTGCCGGAGATTGACACGGAAAAACGGTCTCGAAAAAGACAACATCCCGGGATACAAATGTGCGACCCGATTCCAAATCATGAACACGCCAAACTCGTTTCCCTGGCGAACACCCGAGGAAAACGCATTTTACACTCCGAGGTTCAAATTTGTCCCTCGGTTTAGGAGCAACGGATGCATAACAAAGATATCCGAAGACCTTAATATGATCATAAATAGGAGAATGACCATGTAATAACTCAAATGGCGTTTTATGATCAAGCAAAACAGATGGAGTCCGATTAATAAGATAACAGGCAGTAAGAATACACTCACCCCAGAAATCAATGGGCAAGTTAGCTTGAAATCGGAGTGCCCGGACCACATTAAGAATGTGCCTATGCTTGCGCTCTACACGACCATTTTGCTGAGGAGTGTAAACGCATGATGTCTCAAACAAAATACCATTAGAAGCAAAATAACCTTGTAAAGATATAAACTCAGCACCATTGTCGGATCGAAACCGAGCCACATTTTTATGTAATTATTTTCGAGCCATGGGCCATGGCACAAAACTGTGGAATCAATTTAGCAACTTCAGATTTGGATTGAATTAGAAAAACCCAAGTTGCCCGAGAAAAATCATCCACAATAGTCAAAAAATAAGATGCTCCAGTAGAAGACGTGCGACTATACGAGCCCCAAATATCACAGTGAATCAATTTGAACAAATCATCAACTTTATTAGTACTTGACGGAAAAACACTGCGAGTTTGTTTAGCTCGAAAACATACATCACAAGGATTGCAATTTGATTTCATATAAGCATTACTAGCAAAAAACGGCAGTTTAGATAAAGTAGCGGAAGACGGATGCCCAAGCCATGAATGCCACAACGCAGATTCAGACGACGACTTGGAAAGAGCGGCAGCCGAACCCATGTTGCAGTCTAGGGATGGCAATGGGGCGGGGATTCCCCATTACCCGTGGGGATTCCCCGTTATGGGTACGGGGATGGGGATTTTTAGTGGGGATGGGGGGAAAAGTAATTACCCGCTAGGGTATGGGCATGGGGACGGGGATAGGTGTCCCCGCCCCACCACTCGACCCGAACCCGACCCCATTGGGGAATCCCGCCGGGGGACCCGTTGGGGATTCCCGTCGGGGGACCCGTTGGGGAATCCTCACTTGGGGATCCCCACCGGGGAACCCGTGGATAAATCTTCGTCAAGAACCCTAATTATCTTTGAAAATGACTTAGAAAAAGTTGTAATCAAATTTGGTTATTTTTTATCCCGAAAATCAAACGGGGATGGGGAGTCCCCGCTAGAGATTATAAATGGGGAAATCAAGCGGAGATGGGGAATCCCCGACGGGGATTATAAATGGGGAAATCAAGCGGAGATGGGGAATCCCCGACAGGGATTATAAATGGAGAAATCAAGTGGAGATGGGGAATCCCCGACGGGGATTATAAATGGGTAAATCAAGCGGGGATGGGGAATACCCGACGGGGATAAATTTTATTACCCGATGGGTAATGGGATGGGTATGGGGAGCATATATCTAAATCGGTATGGGTACGGGGAGGGTATTCCCCGCCCCGAACCCACCCCATTTCCATCCTTATGTTGCACAACCAGTACACCCCGCCCCTTTGCTCACCTAGACCAATCAGCGTCCTCGAAGTACGTTCTTGTATGAGACACAATTTTGCAGTTAAGGTCACAACGCAGTTGGTATCCAAAATAAGTTGACCAACAGAAATCAGATTACAATGAATAATCGGAATGAACAAAACATGATGCAAAGTCAGATGTGGTGAAAAAATCAGGGAGACCTCAATAACAACTTGAACAATACGATTATCAGGCAATTTAATCGAAACTGGACAGATATCAACTAGATTAAGAAGAAAGGACTTGTCCCCTGTCATATGAAAAGAAGCCCGGTGTCGAGTATCCAAGAAGAGTTACCTGACGAATCCGAGGGTGGTTTAGAATTTAAAGAATTATAAACGGATAAAATTGTATTCCACTGCTCCTGAGAAACAGAAGAGTCGAGGGCAGCACGATCGTCGATAGTAAGGGGCGACGAACCACGACCCGAATTAGCAACAGGTTGTTGGACGGCGTTAGCAGCGTCGGCCTTGCCCCTACCACGCCCATGACCTAAAGATGGCGGGCGAGTGGAGGCGTTGTTGGTGGAGCCCGATGAACTGAATCGTTCTCCGTTCCGAATAACGTCACCATTGTAAAAAACGAAACCCTCGGGAAAGCCATTGAGACGATAACACTTCGACGCCTCATGCCTGATAACGTCGCAATGAGTGCACGTAGGCTTGTCCGATGATTTGACGTCAGGAGTAGAGCGTCGTTGTTGAGTAGCGAGTGCAAGAGAATCAACCGCTTTAGATTCACGATCTTTGACAATGGTGTGTTGGCGCTCTTCTTGGACGGCCAAAGCATAAACGCGGCCTAATGAAGGAATTGGATCATTGGCCATCATATTGGAGCGAAACGTGCTGAAGACGTAATCATCCATTCCAATGAGAAATTGATGCATACACTCTTCATCTCGCTTGGCAATCAGATGAGAAGACAGATCACATGTGCATTTACCACAAGTGCAAGTACGGGGCGGATCGTAAGTGGATAGTTCGTCCCATAATTGTTTCAAAGCGCCATAATAAGAAGCAACAGATTGACCTTTTTGTGTGCAAGTGACGATAGCAGACCGAATCTGAAGAGTGCGAGGAGCATTTCCGACGTGAAAACGCTGGTGGAGTTCATCCCAAAGCGCTCGAACTGTCTTGGAAACAGTGGTTGAAGAACGAAGGGTGGAATCGATGGACTAAAAAATCCAACCGATCATCATAGCGTTAACGCTCCAACAATCGTCAATTTCATCGGACGAGTCATCCGGTTTGAGAATACGACCATCAAGAAAGCCCATCTTGCGCTTGGCTCGGAAGGCATTCTTCATAGCAGTACTCCATTCTTGAAATTGTCACCCTTCAAAGTGACATGAAAAATCTTAAGACCCGTGTGATCAAACGGGTGTAAATAAAATGGACTGGTGGGATCGAGAGCGGCTCATTTTGAGGATGACGAAGCCATGTTTGCGGTGGGATTGAGATTCTCTGCTTCCGAGTCTGACATGGTGAGACTTCAACTGAACCAGATCGAAGAGCGAGAGAAAAAACGGACACCGGTGGTGAGCAAGAGTGGTGGCCGAGGAAAAAAAACGGTAAAACAACCTGCTCAGATACCGTGAAAGGATAGAAATTTGGGAGAATTTTCTGATGTGCATTAAGCCTCAAAGGACACAATATATACAAGTACATAGAAAATCTTATCCAAAGATAAGAGATAACAGATTTACATAAGGAAAGATATACATAATATACAAAATAAACTCTATCCTGTAATAGATATTAAATAGATTCAAACAACAAATTATTTGAACACATAGACAAAGGTACGAACAACTCAAGTTATATTCTGAGTCACTACTAGGGTTGGGGAAAAAAAATCTTAAGTAGTTAAATGAAATCTTGTGATAAAAGGATGACGTCTTCACTTTCTTCAATCTTCAATTCTCAAGATTAATCATTAATGTCTTTGGATTCTGATGTGTGGTTAAAGGGAGGGTGCACACCAATCGGCCATGTAATTGAATAAGACAATTGTTTTAGTCCAATAAATCATTAAGTAAGTGAAGAAAAATAAAAAAGTTCAGATGGTAGTGACTTAACTGTACTCGCATTGTAACCCGAATAAAATTCGGAAAATGATCTAGTAGTCAGCAATCCCATTAAAAAAAGATTTATGTGGCATTCATATTTAAGAGAATTGAGGACACCAACAATAAGTGGTACCTTCAAGAGAATATGAGAGGAGTTAGGAACTATTATATATGCAGAGTTTTTGAAAACTGTGAAATTCTGTGAGCTACCATGTGAAACTTCATGGACCACGTGCATACGTAAGCCCAGTATACAAGTCCGGTGGGGTTCCATCCTAAAACCAATTGGTAATAGGAGGAGTAACCCAAGGGTATTTATACTGGCTTATTTCTCTTTAGATTTCCGATGTGAGATGAGTATTCTAGTACTCCCCCCGCTTGACACTTGGACAAGACAAGACAACGGGTGGTGGGCATCTTAATCTCTTTATAGTCGAAACCAACCCCCACAACAGGAAACGGGCGGAAGGAAGAACAACACTGAGTTTGCGGCCGGTAACCTGGCTCTGATACCATGTGAAATTTTGTGTACCACCATGTAAAATTCATGGGCCACGTGCATACGTAAGCCTAGTACACAAGCCTAGTGGCCAGTGGGGGTTCCATCCTAAAACCAATTGGTAAAAGGAGGAGTAACCCAAGGGCAGTTATCTCTTTAGATTTTCGATGTGGGATGAGTATTTCAATAAAAACCCTCCGCCGACTCATCATAGTTGGGAGCAAGAACAGTTTTCCATGTCGTACCGACCGCCCTGGTAAATTAATTAATCTACTTAATTATTTTGGTGACAAAACACTGCACACAAGTTAGTAGCATTTAAATTTGCTTGCTAAAGCCAAGATCCAATGGGCAATTGCCTACTCACGATCTAATTTGGCGTAAAAAGCCAAGGAGCACACATAATGGTGCTAAAAATGCTCGCACCAAACTGGAAATCGAGCAAAGTCACCAAACTTGTTCTCTATAATGGGGAAGGAGGCAAAAATATTAAGTCTTTTCCTAAATTTAGGGAATGTGTCAATTCTCCATAATGGAGAGAGAATGTAAAGATGATTTATGATTGGCTAGATTAATTAATAAATAAATGATTATACAATAATAAATGTTGCATTCTCTAAAATAGAGAAGATGTTGGAGTTAGAGCAAATATTTTTTAGAGAAAATGACATTTGTTACCCCAATTTGGAGAAATTTTTGGAAAAACTCTTGGGGTTGCTCTTATAATTTATTTATGGATAGAATTCAAAACGACTCGAAACAAATTATAAAAATTCTCATATTATCTTTGAACGGAAAAGATTCATAAATCAAGTTCCTGTATCAAAAAAAGAGAATTTCGAATGCCCGAAACACTAAACTTTAGGCCTGTCAAAACTTGACCCGACCCGAAAAACCGACCCGAGCCGTCCGAAGTTTTTTAGATTCAAAGCCGACCCGAAAATCATTGGGTCAAGAGTAACCCGAACTCGATCGACCCGGAAAAAATTGGGTTGGGTCACCAACCAGTTGGGTTGACCCGACCGACCCGATAAAGTATTATTTCAATTAAAAATTCAATATTTTATTATAAATTTTGTAGAAAATTATTATTTTATTATTATATAACATTTTATATAATATAATATTAATTATTTTAATAAATATAAAGATAAAGGTTTACAAAATTGACAATCAAGACCTGTTGGATCAACCCGAACCCGTACCAAACCCGTAATAACCCGATTCATATGAACCCGAAAATTTTACAAACCGATGACCTGAGACACGTTTTGACCCGAACCCGATTGACCCAAACCCGAACCCGACCCGCCCGGCCCATTTGACAGGTCTACTAAACGAAAGTCCATGATTTGGAAACCCGGATTAAAACTTTAAAGTTATCTAAGTGCTTTCTGGTTTTATTTCGTTAATCCAACATGCAATCAAATTTAGAGAATAAATTTCTATTCAATTTTTTTTTCCAACTTATGTGTACTCAAATTTAAAGAGGAATGTAATGTGTCTAATTTATTTCCTTTTAATAAAACACTCGTTGAAAATTGAACTATCCATTAACTACTTTCAAATTAACTTCTTTGAAAATTGAACTATCCATTAACTACTTGTCTACTTTCAAATTAACTTCTTTAATCTAATTGATTTTGTTACAAAGAATAATTCACAAAATATCATATTTCCAGCCACTACAGTAAAAAAACGATTCTTAGAGAGGTGAAACAAACATGCTCTAATATAGCTTAGACTTCTGCTCTTTCAAACTCAATTCAAAGAACTTGAATTTTCGAAAAACAACATTGTGCAAAACCCGATTTCAAATAGATGGAAAACACCATCAAATCCGATTGATTTTCCTGCGAAGTACTCTTCGATCTTCGGGTCAACTCTTCGATCTTCGGATCAACTCGCCATTACGAAGAATAGCTTTAAAAGCGCTAGCAAGAGCGCAAGGCTGACTATAAAGTGCCGCAAAAGCCTTCAACTCTTGCCTAGAGGTGGGTTCGGTTCCAAAGAACCGTGGAATCGACCGGAACCGAATTGAAGGAACCGGTATACCACCGGTCCCGGTTCCTCCTTGTAAAGAATCGGAGAACCGCCGGTTCGGAATCGGAGGAACCGGCGGTTCCTACGAAAGAGCAATGTGGAACCGCGGACCGCGGTATGTAATTATCGCGAGCGCGGTTCTCTATCCGCGACCACGACGTATTGATACCGCAGTCGCGGTTTTACCAACAGAATGTCTAACAACATTCTGTATGGGCAAACCGTGATCGCGGTGGGTAAGTATCACGACCACGGTATTTTCCCACCGCGATCGCGGCCAGTGTTCAAACAGCTATATTTGTTTTTCCAACGTTCACATGAATTTCAACGGCTATTTTCCTTCCATTTTCCCATATAAATACCATATTTCACCTTCAATTTCATTCACACCAATCTCATATTCACTTATCTCTCTCTACTACTACTACTCTCATAATTCTACAAGCTTTCAACTTGCAAATCCTTTCTTACTACTTCCCTTCCTAATCTCTTACCTCCTTCCTAATCTTTTTGAAACATGGAAAACAAAGGTCAAGACTTTGTTGATTTGTTGGCCGAGACCGAGCAATTATATGGTGGTGTTGGTGGTTCACAAGAAAGTCAAATGAATCCTAATGCTTATCAACCACAACCACCTTAATTATCCTCATATGTCTATGCCTATACCTATGCCCATTCCTCCACAATTTCCTCCTTCCGCTCCTATGCATAACCAAGGTCCACAAGGCAATGCGGAGGGCGATGAGCAACACACCGACGAGGATGAGGTCCATGAGGAGGAAGAGGAGGAGGGCATCTACGGCCAACCAAACCGCAAAGGTGTTGAAATCCAACATTTTCACAAAGCATTTCACCAAAGGCAATGTATTGGATGCACTAGACCGATATGTTGTCAAGTGCAACTATTGTCCCTCGAAGTACAATTGGAGGCGCAATGGAGGCTATGGCACTTTGAACAAGCATTTGAAGGCAAAACACTTTGACAAGTTGGGCATGATGTGAGGTCAAACACAAATTTCGACTTTGGGGTTAGCAAGTTCTTCCTCTCAATCTCCCTTGTTTACTTATAATCATGAGCGTAGTATTTACGCTTTGTCCGAAGCTATTTGTGTTGATCATTTGTCATTTCAATTTGCGGAAAGTGTGGGTATAAATGATTGGGTTTCCAACCGTTTGCAACCCGCTTATAAACGAACAACAAGAAAAACAATTAGGAAAAATGTGCTTAAAGCATATGCGAATCGTAAAAAGCAGTTGTCTCGGTTTTTTGCTCAAAATGATATTCGTTTTTCTAGTTGGAGTGATATTTGGAGTGATAACTATCAATCTCATTCATACATGGGTATTACATGTCATTATATTGATGATCATTTTCACATGCAAAAACGAGTTTTGGCTTTTTGAGTATTTGACGGGGCACATACCGCTTCAAATATTTGTAACATTATACAAACTATTTTAGATGAGTATAGACTACTTCATCGAGTTTTCACTATTTCATTTGATAATGCATCTAACAACACCGCTTCTATTAGTGAATTGATTCAAGTTTGTCAATCGGTTTTTTTAAACAAATACTTTCATGTAAGATGTTCTTGTCATATTTTAATTTTATGTGTTCAAGATGGTTTAGGGCTTTTAATGCCATATCTTGAACCTATTAAGTATGTTGTTAGCTTTATTTGGTTAAAAAAGAAGGCCAAAAGTGATTGGGGGAAGTTTTGTAAATCGAATGGTGTTAAACCCATACTTTTTTCAAAAGATGTCAGTCATCGTTGGAATTCTACTTATAAATTACTTCATCAATGTTTACGTTATAAAGAACTTTTAGCTTCCTTTGTTGCTCAACATATCCCGGGTTCACAAGCAATTGAAGCTTGCTGGGATATTTGCTATGATATTGTGAAGATTTTACAAGTTTTTAATGATGCAACTTATACATTTAGTCAAACATATACACCAAATGCTCATTTGTTTGTTGTTGAAGCTTTGAATGTTGCGGGTGCCTTTAAAGAAGGGCTTTCACAACCCGATCGACCCGACATTGTTGAAGGTATTTTACATATGAAGAGGAAGCGGTTGAACTATTACAAATATATTTCCGATATTTATCTTGTTGCTTATGTTTTTTATCCAAGATTTAAGATACAAGGTTTGCAAGATACTTTGTATCAATACTATGAGTTATTAAATTTAGAAGAAGAACATTATGATAGAAATTGCAATGTTGATGTCATTATAGAACGTGTTAAATCTCTTATCTATGATTTGTATAAGGCTTATAGCACGGGTGGTGAGGTGCCTTCTACGCCTCAATTACCCCCATCGTCCTCCTCATCTCGTCGTTCCTTGCTATCCGCCGGGTCTTGTATGTTGAAAAACCTTACAAAAAAACCGAGATTCACGAGCTCACATACGGAGCTCGATACTTGTCTAACCACTACCTTTGAGTTTGTAGATGATTTTGATATTTTAGATTGGTGGAAGGAACACAAGAATACATATCCAACACTATCAAGGATCGCCGCTCAAGTACTTGTCGTTCCCGCTTCGACGGTAGCGGTGGAGCAAAATTTTAGCCAAGGTGGTCACATCTTAGACGATAGGAGATCAAGATTGGCACCCGAAGCATTGGAAGCTCAAGTTTGTGTGGACGATTGGAAGAGGGCAGAAATTAGATCACAATCAATGAACTATACGGAGTCATCAAAGGATGCAATAGAGGACGACGCAAGCCAAGCTTCTTCTGCCGGTTCCGTCGGGTCGTCTTAGGTAAGTTGCCAAACGGGGTTTCATATCGAAGGTAAGAGAACTACGTGGGCTTTGATTCCTCTATGACCCCGAGAGGATACGTAGGCAACTTAATATCAAGTTCAATCCCTTCTACTCCAACCACTTCTCTTCCCAAACCGGGCGGAAAAGGCTAAAATAGTCGTTAGAACAACAAACCGCGATCGTGGATTGATAGGACCGCGATCGCGGTCCACACACCGCGACCGCGGTTCTCTCATACCGTGATCGCGGTGCCTTTCCAACAACTACATTCCTAATTCCTAATGGTCACAAGTCACATGCTTTCAAGTTCAACGACTATTTCAATCCTACTTCTTATCTATTTATCAATATAAATATCATATCTCGCCTTCAATTTCATTTACACCAATCTCATATACTCATAATCTTTTATTTCTTTCGAATACTTAATTTCATAATCATTTTCAAGTATGGAAAACCAAAGCCGAGGGTTGAAATTCGAAATTTTCACAAATCACTTCACCAAAGACAATGTATTGGATGAACGAGGCCGATGTGAGGTCAAGTGCAACTATTGTTCCATGAGGTACGAATGATCGCCGCGTGGAGGTTATGGAACCATCACTCATCATTTAAAGACCAAGCACGACATCCACCTTAATCGTAGGTAAGTGGCGAAGCGGGGTTGCATTTCGAGCTTTGATTCCTCTATGACCCCGAGCAGATACGTAGGTAACTTAATATCAAGTTCAAGCCCTTTTTCTCCAACCACTTATCTTCCCAAACCGGGCGAAAAGGGTAAATTAGCCATTAGAATCACAAACCGCGACCGTAGATTGATATGACCGTGATCGCGGTTTGTGCAGAAAACGACTAGTTTTTTTTTTCAAATTTGGGGGAATCGAACCGGAATCGGATGGAACCGTGAAAATCCGGAACCGAACCGGAATCTAGGAACCGGGGGTTCTCGGTTTCGGTCCTGGTTCCAGGGTTTCGAGGAACCGGAATCGCCGGTTCCGGAACCGGACACACCTCTACTCTTGCCATACATTTAATCTTGTATCCGAGGAGGCATAAATAGCTGAAAGGAGAAATGAATCTTCCTCACATTGCGAAATCTCCACCGCAATGTGTTGTGGATCCAAAGGAACAAGAGTAACGACAACATTCGTGGTACGCTAGAGAAACCAAATTCCCCCTGCAAAACCATCAACCTCAACTCTAAGTCGATGATCTAACCCAATACGCTAACATACACCATCGACCTTGCTCCCACTGATATGAGGTTCAACCAAGACAAAAACCAATGGATCATATACAACACACCGGTTCACAAATAGAAGCTATAAAACTGGTGTTCCTCACACCTCTAACATTCTAGATAAAAAAATTGATGTTTGTCATGGATAAAAGAAATTTGTTTGTTGGGCCAAAGCAAGACACATGTATAGACGACAAAATTGTAGCTAGACAAACATAATTCGCTTTAGTTAGCATGCTTAAGGCTTCCTGAATCACTTGCGGCAGGTATGCCCAACTTAATAGAGGTTGAGTTGATGTCCTCAATGGAAAGAGATCGAATATCATCTTACCAACAACTTGAAATGGCAATGTCCGATGATTCGAGACCAATAAACTTTGCCAGATGATCACTTGAAAGCATTCCACCCTTGGCACGGCTATCATACAAAGGAGGGGTAGCTGCAGCGACAAGCACAAGATTGAGAAGGTAGAGCAATAACAACCATGGTAGACCTCTCTTTTTGAGAGGCTACACGAACATGCTTTTAAGGCTAGTACTTAAGGCGACGAAAATCTGGAACCCACAACACATTCTTTTAGAGGACTTGGCTTACTTCGTTGCTTGGCTACCTGCACAAAACCCAAGGTCATCAATTTACCCTTAGCCGCAACAGCCAAAGTTGTTGATTGTGGACCACCAACTATGAAAACACCAACCCTTGAATTGGTCACTGTCACTACCAGAAAACACGCATATAGCCAGGAAATTTCGGTGTGGTTAAGTTTGTGGGTAACTGCCACAACATCCCCCACAAACCTCAAATTTTCTGGCTTTTTACTCATGAAATTCATGGTTGGGGTTGTATTTGCGGGAATATTATCGCGAAATATATACACGACTAAGTTCGATTCTAAGTTTGTGGCCATGAAAATATAGGTTGCGGCTATAGTTGCGGCAATATTGACGCGAATATATTACGAAGCTAAATTCGGTTATAAATTTGTGGGAAAATTGTCACGAAATAATCACACAGCTAAGTTCGATTCTAAGTTTGTGGCCATATAGCCATGAAAATATGGGTTGGGGCTATAGTCGCGGCCAAATTGACGCTAATATATTACGAAGCTAAATTTGGTTGTACATTTGTGGGAAAATTGTCGCGAAATAATCACGCAACTAAGTTCGATACTAAGTTTGTGGCCATGTATTTATGAACAAATGATTTGCGGCTATATTTGAGGGTATATTGATGCGCATGAATTACGAAATATTCACGAGATTTTTTATTATGGACAGAAAAGTTCTTCATTTCGTGTTTTAGTTTGTTTGGAAAATTTTGCAGAAGCAGTCATGAGATTAGCCACGAGTTCTTGAGATTAGGCACGAGTTCTTCATTTCGTGAGAAATCTACATAAGTGAAAAGAGAAGGTTGTAAAAAAATTAGTGGATTGTTATACCCAATAGTAGAACACACGACCTCTCACATCCCAAACTCCCAAAGACGCCCGAACCAGTTGTGCTAGCCACTCTTTCAAACTTATTATTTCGTAAAGTTATAAGGTTATAACATTTTAAATGTTATAAAATTATTTATAAGTATAAGATCATATTTAAGATTATAAATATTATTTTCTCATATTATGAATAGCAATTATGAACCATAAGAATTACGGTTTATAATTATTATAATATGATAAAATGTAATTGTGAATATTACGAGTTTTATTTATTAATTAAAGGTGTAAAAGAATAAATTTACAAGTAACAAGGGCCCGTTTGGTATTGATATCCTGATATCAGATATCGGTATCGGGCCATATCTTGTTTTTGGTATGGAGTATATGGATTTAGATATTGGTATGGGTCATATCTTGTGTTTGGTATGAGAGTATCTGGATATCGGGCCATATCTTGATATTAAAACAAGGCATTTTTCATGATATTTGATATACCGCAATAAAAAGAGATATGAGAGGTATGTGATATGAATGATATCCCATATTCGATACCGATACCGATACCGATACCCGATACCGATATATGATATCGATACCAAACGAGCTCTAAGTATTTTTGATAAGGATATCTAAATAAAATTATTTTGGGTAAATATATGTTTGAGAAAAATATCATTGATATATAAATTTGAACAAGTAAGATTTTTATAAAATACAAATTAAATGTAAATAAATTAAAAAATAAAATAAAAAAGAGTTCGGCGGGGTAAGGACACATGACAACCCAACCAATTATGCTAGTTGTTCTTTCAAACCTTACTGGAAGGCCGAAACGGTTTCTATTTGACGTAATCTGTATCTGGGAACTTCATCTTCAACCTCCAGTCGAGAGGATATTTGGGTCGTTTGAGCTTCATTCTTATCCCAAACTTAATTGTGGGAATGTAATCGTCGCATTTCCGAACGATTTGATTTCAAATAATTTACTTTCAGGTCTGAAATTGAATTCTAGGGTTAAATTGGGAGAAAGTGAAAGGTTGGAATTTCACTGCAAAAGGGATTCGTTTTGGTTCAAATCCACATCAATTTCGGGGTTTTCGGGTCGGGATTTGTTCAGTTTCATCGCTTGAGTACTCTCACTGTTCTGGGATCGCCGGCGTTCGGGTGGTTTCTTCCGCCACGTACAGGTAAGCATTGGCGGTTGTGCGGGGTGGGCCGCCGCCGAGTCCGCCCGCCCGCCTCCGCTTGTTCCTCTCGTTTGGTGTGGAATTTGCATCCGTTCTTGTACGTTTTAGTTTTTAAAATAAAATAAAATAAATATATATATATGTAAACATGAGAACCAAGTTGGTTACGTAAAAAAAAATATAGAATTATTCGGTTTAAAAAAAAAAGATTTTCCTTTTTTCGACTAAATTAGTAATTGGGTATTTTAATAAAGATAAAGAGGTTTATGGAATTTTTTAGGAAGTAAATCAAGTAAGATTTATAAAGTTAATGGGTATTTTAATGGATAAGAAAAATAATAATACTATTAGGCATAATACTTACTTTTATGTAAAGTGGAAGTAATTGGGTTTTATTAAAATTATGTTTAGAGGTTTTTAAATAAAATTAGGTAATTTGAATATCTAAGCAAAAATATGATTTTTATGGGTATTTAAATACAATTATGAAAAGAGTCGTTCATTCTTATAAAAACACGTTACATTCTTTTAGAGTTGTTCATTCTTATAAGAAAACGTTATATTCTTTTTGAATCGTTCCTTCTTATAAGTAAACGTTACATTCCTTTAGAATCGTTCATTTTATAAGAAAACGTTATATTCCTTTAGAATCATTCATTCTAATAAGATATTATTATATTCCTTTAAAATCATTCATTCTTATAAGAACTCGTTATATTCCTTTAAAATCGTTCATTGTTATAAGAAAACATTTTACATCCCTTTAGAGTCGTTCGTTCTAATAAGATATCATTATATTTCTTTAGAATCATTCATTCTTATAAAAACTCAATGTTACATTCCTTTAGGGTTGTTCATTCTTATAATAAAACGTTATATTCTTTTAGAGTCGTTCATTTTTATAAGAAATCATTATATTCCTTTAAAGTCGTTCATTCTTATAAGTAAACTTTATATTTTCCTTTAGAATCGTTCATTCTTATAAGAAAACGTTACATTCCTTTAGAGTTGTTCATTCTTATAAGAAAACGTTACGTACATTCCTTTAAAGTCGTTCATTCTTAAAAAAAAAATATTATATTTATTTTGAATCGTTCATTAATTCTTATAAGAAAATATTATATTCTTTTATAATCGTTCATTCTTATAAGAAAACATTACATTCCCTTAAACTCGTTCATTCTTATAAGAAAATGCTACATTCCTTTAGAGTTGTTCATTATTGTAAGAAAACGTTATATTTCTTTTGAATCGTTCATTCTTATAAGTAAATGTTGTATTTCTTTAGAATCGTTCATTAATTCTTATAAGAAAATATTATATTCATTTGGAATCGTTCATTCTACTAAGAAATCATTATATTCCTTTATAATCATTCATTCTTATTAGAACACGTGATATTCCTTTAGAAGCGTTCATTCCTATAAGAAAACGTTATATTCCTTTAGAATCATTCATCCTTATAAGAAAACGTTACATTCCTTTAGAGTCGTTCATTCTTATAAGAAAACGTTATCGTTCATTCTTTTAATAAAATGATACATTCCTTTAGAATCGTTCATTCTTATAAGAAAACGTTATATTTCCTTAGAATCATTCATCCTTATAAGAAAACGTTACATTCCTTTAGAGTCGGTCATTCTTATAAGAAAATGTTACATTCCTTTAAAGTCGCTCATTCTTATAAGAAAACGTTACGTTTCTTTAGAATCGTTCATTCTTATAAGATTACGTTTTATTCCTTTAGAGTCGTTCATTCTAACAAGAAAACGTTATATTTTTTTAGAGAATCGTTCATTCTTCGAGATAAGTGGTTATGGTTAAAAATTATCAAAAGTTAAACCTCTATGATGATCTTCATATGCTAGATGTTGATAAGTACCCGCCAGGGGTTCCGGGGTGGAGCCCCCGACACACTAGGGGTCCTAGGGGGCAGAGCCCCCCCTCCCCCCCCAGTTTGGGGTTCGGGGCGCAACGCCCCCAAACGATGGTCTCGGTGTTAGATTAATACCGGTTTATATTATTTGTGTTTAAGAGTTCATAAATTATTATTTGCGTTTAGGAAAGCAATATGTGCCTCATTTTATATTATTTGTATTCAAGAGTTCATAAATTATTATATATATTTTAAAAATATATTTTGATTTTATTATTTAAAATTTAAATTATATCATGAATTACAAAAAAAATCTCTTAATCCAAAATGTTGATGCAATTTGTTTTATTAGGAGGGAAAGTAAATTTGGAGGGAAATAAAATATTTGGCGGGTTCAAAATTTTTATTAGGAGGGAAAATAAAATAGTAGGAGGGAAAACGAAAATTGGGCCTGGTAAAAATTAAACCCATATTCACCCATATCTATTCAAAAGTGGCGCTCCTAGAGAAATTTAACCCTAGTTTCTCATTCTTTCTACCAACCAAGCTCACTAGCGGTGCTCCCAGATCTGAAATCCTCTCTTTCCTTCACTTTTCATCACTCTCTATGGATTTTCAACCTCTCAAGGACGAAATTCACATTCTTGTCTCCGAATTTCAAACTCACCATGATTTCTCCTTTAACCCTATCTCTCTTCTTCCCCTTTCAGATTGAGCACAGAACCCTCGCCCCTTTCAGATTATATTGGTTCCCTTCAACCTACGAATCCCTCGCCCTTTTCAGATTGGGCACAAAACCCTCGCCCCTTTTTACAACCGTGCACCCTACGAATCCTCGCCCCTTTCTACAACCGTGCACCTTCACGACGTCGCCGCTCCACCAGACTTCGCCACCAACATGGGCTGTCGAGAAATGGATGATATTGGTAGCCATAATTTGGATATCAGCATGTTGTTGTTCTCGCCACCAACATGAGTGTTTCATTTGTTGTTGTAGACTACGACAGAGAACAATACTTCAACCTTTGATAAGGAGAAGGAACAAGAACGACCGTCAAAGCAGAAATACAGGTTACAATTAGTTGGTAAAATTTTCAATTTTCAATTGAATCAAGTTTGAAGCAGATATACTGCCCTGGATCCAATCTTGTCAAGTTTGAGGCGGCCTTCTTCCCCCATCACCTCGTTAAAAACTTCAGGTGACATCGTATATCCTCTTGAGATTCCGGGTGAAGATCGATCGACGGGGGCAATCCCTAGTAGTCCCTTTGCCAAAGCTGTTCTATTGTTATATATTCTACAATATTTTTTTATATCAATAGCAACAAATTGATTAGAGAAGTGTGTGATGTGGTCAACTTTATGCTTAGTCAGAATAGCTTCTATTATGTCTCTTGTGATTTTGTTTTTTACATGTTAGAGTCAGAATAGCTTCTATTATCAAGTCAATAATACAGGAAAGAAAAGAAAGGTATATCGGTGAAGACGAGAAGAGTTGTGAAAACAAAAGGGATTGATGTTGCATCTCAAGATTCTTCTTCAGATGAAGAAGCTAATTCATTGGATCTTGGATCTTATATTATGAATGATGAAAAGAATTTTGTAATAGGAACTGATGTTGCATCTTATTTGATGGATAGACAAGGGAGAAAGAGCCTCCTAATGATAATTGGTTGTAAGATAGTTTATTTAAGTTGTATACATCTTATTTGATGGATAGACAAGGGAGAAAGAGCCTCCTAATGATAATTGGTTGTAAGATAGTTTATTTAAGTTGTAATTATATTTGCATTTTGTTTAATATGTGTATATGGTTTGGAAATAGGTTATTATCATAATATATATTTGGTATTAAATATAATAATGGTGGATTATAATATTATGATTTTTAATATTCTAAATACGTAATAATATAACCATAAATTTTGACACTAAATGATTTCAAGGCCAATTTTCATTCTAAAGGGCCACGACACTGGCCATTAAATGCATTTTGCCAATTCGTAGCCAAATTTCATGCTAAACGCGACAACTTTACCCACCAAATGTATTTGAGACAAACTTTGATATTAAATGGCCACGACATGTGGATGATGAACACAACTTATTTCTACCGAATTTAGCCAGAAAAATACTTCGACGCTACATTTCTGGTAAAATAGACTCAAACTTAGCCACGAAGTGTCTCTGGCTATACCATGTATTTAACAGAACATGATTTTCGTACCCAATATTGTGGTTACATAGGCACGAATCTAAGGTTTGTGGCTAGTTTTCACGGTATGCTATACCCACGACCGTTTTAACCACAAACTTTTCGTCCTGGGAACACTGGTGGCTATCTTTGTGGCGAAGCATTTTTCCTGGCTAACTTTGTGGCTTATCACGTGCCAACGCTCCTGGCTATAGATGTGTTTTCCAACAGTGTGTAGTCGATGGAGGACTATGTTGAGGAGCTGGCTTCTTATCCTTCATCCATGTCCTAAACTTTTTTCGCTTCCATAACCTTCACATAATACGTGTAATAGTTAGAGTTGGCGTCATGTCATCCTCCGTTAATTCTGAGTCGTCCTTCAAGGGACAATTATCCTCCGAGTAACCAATGCATCTACAATTGTAACATAACATCCACACTCCTTCATATTGGATTAACCATGTTTTCCCCTTAAAACGAAACTTGGAAAGGAGATTGTTGGCACGATCAATCTCAACTATGATACAAAAAAACTGACCTAGCTCGGCCGCCTTAGTTGTCTTGTTAATTCAAACAACCTTTCCAATCTTCTGGAGATTTTTTCCATCAAAATATTCCAAGTTCAGCCTTGGAATCTTCATCCAAGCAGTTAAGATCGTGTTCACAATTTGAAAAGGACAATATTTTGACGTCCATCGCTAGATTATCAAAGAGTTATTGATTTATTTCAACATCGTTTTGACAATAGTTTGATGTCCATCGCTTAGTCAGACAATTGAAGCATCGTTTTGATTAAAATTGTGAGATTTCTAATTCCTTATATATTGTTTGGGTTTAATCTTATCTCTTGCTTGAATGTTTATGATTTATTTCAACAGTTTCTAGCCTGATCAACTAGGGTTTGTTGTTATTGGATCTATTGCTAGATCTAGAGTGTTACTGGTTGAGCATTCTCTAGATTGAAGTAGCAACTGCATCGTACTAGTATCTGGTTGTGCTAGTCTTATGCAGAAGAGATTTGATTTGCATTGTAGGGTAAAAGCTGGTTGTTTTATGCTAGAATTGTATCCTAGTATATTCCTATTCTTAATGCTGCTATTAAACTGAATCATTGATGGTTTCATGGTTGTTTAATTAGTTAGAACTAATAGTATCTGGTTGTGCTGTTAGTTAGAATTGAAAAGAAATTGGAAAATCCATTGCATGAGATACTGAATTGAAATCAATGATCAACTTGTCATACGATTGTGGATATTTGTTTGCCTAAGCTATCTTCCCAAATATTGTTATTCACAAACTTGTTAATTTGTTAGCTTTGCCTTCTTAGTTACAATAAAAAAAAACCTTAGTTACTTGTTTGACACAAAACTCACACAAAACGATAAAATCTGTCTCCCTGTGGATTTGACCCGGACTTCCTAAAGACTACGGTTCTTAGTTAGTTTGGATTCTTTTGCATAGCCGTGATTTGAACGACGAAATCACCGCTATCAACCATCTAACCTAATACGCTAACATACACCATCGACCTTGCTCCCACTGATATAAGGTTCAACCGTTCAACCGAGACAAAAACCAATGGATCATATACAACACACCGGTTCACAAATAGAAGCTATAAAGCTTGTGTTCCTTACACCTCTAACATTCTAGATAAAAAAAAATTGAATGTTTGTCATGGATAAAAGAAATTTGTTTGTTGGGCAAAGCAAGACACGTGTATAGACGACAAAATTGTAGCTAGACAGACATAATTCACTTTAGTTGGCATGCTTAAGGCTTCCTGAATCACTTGCGGCAGGTATGCCCAACGTAATAGAGGTTGAGTTGATGTCCTCAATGGAAAGAGGTCGAATATCATCTTGTTGGCAAGAAGAGGCACCAACAATTTGAAATGGCCATGTCCGATGATTCGAGACCGGTAAACTTTGCCAGATGATCACTTGAAAGCATTCCACCCTTGGCACGACTATCATACAAAGGAGGGGTAGAGGCACTGCTGGAAAACGCGTTTGTAGCCAGAAAATATTTAGCCACGAATATTGTCGAGGTTAATTTGGGTGGAAACGGCCACAAGTTTAGCCACAAATATTTACGTTTGTGGTTATATTGCCATGAAAAATACACTTGCGGCTATATTTGAGGCTGAATCGCCGCGAAAAGAGCGCGCGACTAAATTTGGTTGTAGATTTCTGGCCATGTTGTCATGAAAATATTCTCGTGGCTAAAGTTCAGGCCAAATTGACGCGAATATCTCGTGCGGCTAGATTCATTTCCAGTGTAGTAGCTAATTAGCCACGAAAAAGGATTCGTGTGTATATTCACGGCAAAATCTGGAGCTAAGTACCCACATAATATTTATGGCTAGTTTTGTGGTTATTTGTGTGGGTAATTTGAATCATTGACTTGTAAATGTTCCTTCATTTCGTTAGAATTTTTAGAAATAACCACGAGACTAATCACGAGTTCTTCATTTCGTGAGAAATCTGCAGAAATAACCACGAGACTAATCACGAGTTCTTCATTTCGTGTCTAACTTTGTTTGTTTGGAAAAATTTGCAGAAATAGTCACGAGATTAGCCACGAGTTCTTCATTTCGTGAGAAATCTGCAGAAATAACCACGAGACTAGTCACGAGTTCTTCATTTCGTGTCTAACTTTGTTTGTTTGGAAAAATTTGTAGAAACAGTCACGAGATTAGCCACGAGTTCTTCATTTCGTGGTTAATCTTCAGAAATAACCACAAGATTTCAACGAAGGAAGAGGAGAAGAGTTTGGATTGGGCTCCTCCTCCATATGGGCCAAGTAAGGTGATCCAAAAACGGGCCCATTTCTTTTGACTCCCAAGCCCATCAAATTTTCTATTACCTCACAAGCCCATTCCTAATTAAGTTTTATTATTTGTAAAATTATTTTCACTATAAATAATAATTATTTTAAAATTTTAATAAATATTACCCATATTCCTTTATAAAAAATATTTATTAAAATAAAATATCAATCATGCTCACCTAAGAAATTAATAATTTTTAATAAATTATAAATGACTTCCTAGAATAATAATATTTATGAGAATAATATTATTATGCATGTTTAAGACTAAATTATTCGAGAATAATAATTTAAAATAATTTTCTTTAGAAATCGTTCATTCTTATAAGAAATCGTTATATTCCTTTAGAATCGTTCATTCTTATAAGAAATCGTTATACTAATTTAGAATCGTTCATTCTTATGAGAAATCGTTATATTCATTTAGAATCGTTCATTCTTATGAGAAATCGTTATATTCCTTTAGAATCGTTCATTCTTATAAGAAAATGTTATATTCCTTTAGAATCGATCATTCTTATAAGAAATCATTATATTCATTTAGATTGTAAGAAATCGTTATAGTCCTTTAGAGTCGTTAATTCTTATAAGAAATCGTTATATTCCTTTAGAATCGTTCATTCTTATGAGAAATCGTTATATTCCTTTAGCATCGTTAATTCTTATAAGAAATCGTTATATATTCATTTAGAATCATTCATTCTTCGGATAAATCGTTATATTCATTTAGAATCGTTCATTATTATGAGAAATTGTTATAATAATTATTTTAAAATTTTAATAAATATTACCCATATGCCTTTATAAAAAATATTTATTAAAATAAAATATCAATCATGCTCACCTAAGAAATTAATAATTTTTTATAAATTATAAATGACTTCCTAGAATAATAATATTTATGAGAATAATATTATTATGCATGTTTAAGACTAAATTATTCGAGAATAATAATTTAAAATAATTTCCTTTAGAAATCGTTCATTCTTATAAGAAATCGTTATATTCATTTAGAATCGTTCATTCTTATGAGAAATCGTTATATTCCTTTAGAATGGTTCATTCTTATAAGAAAATGTTATATTCCTTTAGAATCGTTCATTCTTATAAGAAATCATTATATTCATTTAGAACCGTTCACTCTTGTAAGAAATCGCTATAGTCCTTTAGAGTCGTTCATTCTTATAAGAAATCGTTATATTCCTTTAGAATCGTTCATTCTTATGAGAAATCGTTATATTCCTTTAGCATCGTTAATTCTTATAAGAAATCGTTATATATTCATTTAGAATCATTCATTCTTAGGATAAATCGTTATATTCATTTAGAATCGTTCATTATTATGAGAAATCGTTATAATAATTATTTTAAAATTTTAATAAATATTACCCATATGCCTTTATAAAAAATATTTATTAAAATAAAATATCAATCATGCTCATCTAAGAAATTAATAATTTTTAATAAATTATAAATGACTTCCTAGAATAATAATATTTATGAGAATAATATTATTATGCATGTTTAAGACTAAATTATTCGAGAATAATAATTTAAAATAATTTCCTTTAGAATCGATCATTCTTATAAGAAATCATTATATTCATTTAGAACCGTTCATTCTTGTAAGAAATCGTTATAGTCCTTTAGAGTCGTTTATTATTATAAGAAATCGTTATATTCCTTTAGAATCGATCATTCTTATAAGAAAGTGTTACATTCATTTAGAATCGATCGTTCTTATAAGAAATCGTTATATTTCTTAGGGTTTAGGGTTTAGGGTCTAGGGTCTAGGGTTTAGGGTCTAGGGTTTGGGGTTAGGGTTTAGGGTTTAGGGTCGATCATTCTTATAAGAAATCATTATATTCCTTTATAATCATTCATTCTTATAAGAAAACATAATATTCACTTAGAATCGTTCATTCTTAGAAAAAATCGTTATATTCATTTAGAATCGTTCATTCTAATAAGAAATTGTTATATTCCTTTATAGCCGTTCATTCTTATAAGAAAACGTTATATTTCTTTAGAGATGTTCATTCTTATAAGAAAACTTTATATTTATTTAGAGTCGTTCATTCTTATAAGAAACCATTATATTCCTTTAGAGTTGTTCATTCTAATAAGAAGTCGTTTATTTCTTTAGAACCGTTCATTCTTATAAGAAACCTAATTAGTTCACATGTTATGGTTAAAGTTTAAGATTAACAATACCTAAACCTCTATGATGATCTTTATACGCTTGATGTTAACAATTACACGCCAGGGGTTCGGGGGCGGAGCCCCCGACAACACCAGGGGTCCTAGGGGGCGGAGCCCCCTAGTAGGGGGTTCGGGGGGCAACGCCCCACGACGGGGGTCCAACGCCCCACGACGGGGGTCCAACGAGTTGGGGGTCCAGGGGGCAACGCGCCCCTGGCGGGGTTGGGGGCAGCGCCCCCTAAAAAAAGGTATACAATGTTTTATGTATTGAAGATTTATTTTATTATCATGTTAGATTTATATCGGTTTATATATAAAATTTTCAATTTCACACTTTTAATTATTATACTTTCCAGATATGAAAGTGTATATATAGGAAAGTGTTTTAATTGTGACTATAATTTCACACTTTTAATTTAACACTTAAGTCTTTCTACAAAATCGTTTAAAAATTATTTGCTAATTTTATCATCTAGAATTTTAAATTATATTAAGAATTACACTAAAAATGGGTGAATATGATTTTATAACTTATTATAATCCTACTTATTTATAAATTATTTTTCAACTTTTAAAAAATTTGTTAAAAATGTGTGCAAAAATTAATGACGGGTTTAATAGAAGGAATTATTACTTTAAGAGGGCAAATGAAATTTGGGCTAAATTTTTGGCGGGCTTGGAGGGAAAACGAAAATTTGGGCTAAATATTGGCGGGCTCAAACCCAATTTTCTAATTTTAGCTCAAATGTCCATGTCATTCAACTGATAAATCCTAAAGGAACCGAGATAGAATCTGGATGGAACGACGAACTAGATCTTCTCTGCCTCCTCAAAATTGAAAGGAACCGAGAGAGAGATTCAGGATGGAACGACAAACTCTTCTTCACCGCCGACATGTCTTCTCCGCCTCCTCAAAGTCTACAAATTTGTCTCCAAATTGAAAGGAACCCAAGAGAGAGAATCAGGATGGAACGATATACTCGGGAGAAAGAATTCGGAGTCTTCACCGCTGGCTTGTCTTCTCCGCCTCGTCAAAGTCTACAAATTAGTCTCCAAATTGATCGGTTTGAGCTTGTCCTTCTCAATTGATTTTGTTTCCTAATGTCTTTAGGTCAACCGTGGTTCTTATTTCTCAATTGAGAAAGATCCGAATTTTCACTTCTTTTTCGCCATCAAATTGAAACCCATCAAATTCGGCTGATTTTATGAAATGGGTTTCCTAATTTCATGCTTTTGCTTATGATTTCATGGAGTTCTCGCACTGGATTTCTAGGTTGAACTCAGCCAGAGGTGTTTTATTTTGCCTACGATAGCCCTACGCCTATGCCCACCTTCGACTATAAGTGAGTTTTATTTAGCCAATCGTCTGACCCTAGGGTTTTCTTTCGATTGCTAACTTGAATTCAAGATTTTGATCTCCGAGATCGTGTTCGGAATTGGACTTGCCTGTATGTCTCGGAAATTAGGGTTTCGAGCTGTTTTTCTTTTATTTCCGTGCCTGTGCTACACTTATTATTGAATGGTTCTGTTGTGGCTTCTTCAGAGTGAGAACCTGCTAATAGCAAATCTTCTACTACTAACCCTTGTGTATCGGGTTATTCTGGTGCTCTTTGTGCCCAGAGAGTTGTGAAATTGCTTGAAAGAACTTCTATTCTGGTTATCTATGGGTCAATGTGTCCTGTTGGTTTTGCAATCAGAAAGATTTACTGCTCGCTATGACTTTGGACCTTTGATTTTATGCTTGTCGTTTGGTTCATAACCAATTTCCCATGAATTTGTTCTCCAAACAAAGTAGCATGGCAGGTTAAATGGTAATTTTCTAATTCATCCATTTACATGATTTTAACCCAAACATAAATTTCTAATTCGCATGGATTTTAGTAATTCCCATAAAATTAATTAGGAAGTCCCCAGAAATTGAATTTCTATGTTAAACCAAAGGAGGACTTGAAGTTAAAATTATTGCCGACTGTTACCAATGTTACCATTTCTCACTTAAATTCTCTGCCTTCTCAGATGAATTTCGAATGCACAGAACAAGTAAGGATACAAATTCATATGGTGTTCAAAGGACAAGTGTTTTTGTCATCTAAATACTTCTTGAATATTTCATCAGATTGATGCAAATAACATTCACTGATCTTGTTTTATTAAGGCTGACTTGAAATGCTGTGTTTCAACATGTTTAGGAAGAGCACGTTCATTTGTTTCCAACAATGAGGGGAAAGAGAGATCTCCTGCTTATGAGGGTCCTGCCGCAGTCACCCGTGATGAACCAACTCCTTCTTCTAACGTGGTATTGCTTCCTTTCATTATGTGCAATCATCTCTCTGTTTCTATCACATGTCTCTTCTATGAAACCACATTTTCAAAATATGTTGGAGTTCTTGAGCCTTAAATTGTCAGTGCATCATTCTCTACATTGTCAGTGCATCATTCTCTACATATGTAGCATTCTGAAGCAATCTATAGTCTATATAGAAGCATCCATAGCAAGTAGAGAAAGTCCATTCCTATCATAAATAGTCCAAAAAAGTTTGAAGCGTCTCCACTTTGCATTCCTTATACAATGAATTTCTACTCATAAGCATTACTTGTGCTTTAGTGATCAGTCTCCTTACCAAGAGTCCAATTTTCTTGTTTTTCGGTTCTGGGTGGATGAAGCAATTCCTATTAATGGTCAATTTTAGTATGTGTTCACAGTATATTATCCATTTTCATGGGCTGGTCAACTCCTCCCTCTACTTCTCTATTTCTCTGCCTAGATAACACTACTTGTTTCTCTTTCTCCTCTCCCTATATGGTGTGAATTTGTAATATGTACTCATTGTGTATGGCATAAGTTTGATTTTTTAATGGCTGCTGACAGGCTTAGGAAACCAGATTTGTTGTTTTTTGCAAGCTAAGGAGCAGTTCTGTTGCTGATGCTTTGCTGAAGCATTCTCACATTCATGGAGAAAAACAATATGTTTGCACTATGAGGGGTGTGGAAAGGTAACAGTTCTGTTGCTGACTTCTAATTGGTTGATCCTTTTTAGTGATCAATGAACTATATGTGTGCACATATATTGTTATTTGTGTATTTACATATCTATCCTTGCAGAAATTTTTGGATAGCTCCAAGTTAAAGATACAACTGCTGATTCATACTTGCTGATGTTCTTAATATGACAGATTAATACTTGCAACGGCTTTTACTGTGATGTATTTAACCCAAGTAGACCTTACAAGCTTCTCATGTGGACAAAGGCTTGGAGTGATGGTATAAACACTTTGCTTAAAATGTTCAAGTCCTAGGGGATACATTTCTGTGTTGAACCATCTATGTATCTATCTTCTTGCATTATTTTGGTTTTGCTGTGTGTTTTTGTTAGCATGTGTATAGAATGTAGTTTGTTGTGGGATGTTTCAATAAATATGTATTATATACTATGTAATTGCATTAATATTATAATGCAAATATGCAATATTATGGTGTAATATTTTTTTTAATTTTTTTAAATGCCTAATTATTTAACCAGTTTATTCTTTAACCATACGAAATACGTTCTAGTGCGTTGTAGATTCTTATCCAAGACTTGTAAAATTTGAGACAAAATAGATTCATGGCAAATTTCAAGGCTAATGGCCACGAAATAGGTGCGATTATGAGTTCAAATTCGACTCGAATTTAGATACAAAATACATTTGTGGCTAAAATTTGATGGTGATGCACTCAAAACCAACCACGAAATTCAATTCTGGCTAATATGGTTGAACGTGACTTTCGTGGCCAATAGCGACACATTTAGCAATGAACGAATTCGCGGTTACTATTTGCAGCTAAATAGCCACAAAACTAGAATTCTGTGGTTCTTTTTCAGAGTGATATTTAGCCTCGCGTGTTTTAGCCCCAGGGCACCTTTCGTAGGGCAATCCGTTGGAGATGTCGTGGCTAACGTGATTTCGTGGTTATTTTTGTGGCGGAAGTCGTGTCTATTTTCCTGGCTACAGACGCGTTTTCCAGCAGTGAGGCAGCGACAAGCGCAAGAGATTGAGAAGGTAGAGCAATAACAACCATGGGAGACCACTCTTTTTGAGAGGCTACACGAACATGCTTTTAAGGCTAATACTTAAGGCGACGGAAATCCGGAACCCACAACACTTTCTTTTAGAGGACTTGGCTTACTTCGTTGCTTGGCTACCTGCACAAAACCCAAGGCCATCATCGATTTACCCTTAGCTGCAACAACCAAAGTTGCTGATTGTGGACCACCAACTATGAAAGCACCAACCCTTGAATTGGTCACTGTAGTTGATGGAGGACCATGTTGAGGATCTGGCTTCTTATCCTTCATCCACGGCCCAAACTTTTTTCGCTTCCATAACCTTCACATAATATGTGTAATAGCTAGAGTTGGCATCACATTATCCTCCGTTAATGTCGAGTCGTCCTTCGAGGGACACTTATCCTCCGAATGACCAATGCACCCAGGGGCGGAGCGGAGGGGGGGCGAAGGGGGGCGGTCGCCCCTCCTCTCGTCTAAACTAGTATTTAGTAGAATGAAGAATCAGGGTTTAAAATAGCCTAGGTGGTAGTTCGTCCATTTTTTAAATGTAATAATACGTCAAGGGTTCAATTGGTGTCAATCGGGCGGGTCGGGTCGGGTTTGGATCGGGTCAATTTAGTTTCGGGTAAGTTCGGGTTCGGGTCAAATTCGGATATTTTGAAAATCGGGTCAAATTGGGTTGGATCATTTCGGGTCGGGTGCTCAATTAATATGGCAAAGTCGGGTTTCGGGTCAATTTCGGTCGGGTCATTCGGTTTTCGGTCCAACTTGATTTCGGATAAGTTCGGTTTCGGGTTTAGTTCGGTTTCGGGTTTAGTCGGATTTCGGGTGAGTTCGGTTTCGGGTTTTTCGGATATTGGGTGAATCGGATTTCGACTTTGGCCGAATTTCGGGTTAATCTGATTTCGAGTAAGCCGGAATTTGATTCAGACCATATATATGATGGTGCGCGAAATAACCGATAAATAATTAAGAGACAAAATTTTAAATAAGGCTTAATTGTTATTCGAAATGGGTTATAAAATCACTCTACGATGCATGGATACATGCAATATATTCTCTTCAGATTCAATATGCATCAATCGGTTGGAGTGTTTGTGTGTTTATTCATACATGTTGAAACTATAAAGTGGAAAAGTAAATGAGCATGTACTTTGTTATGGGCCTAAGAAGAATAATGTTTTGGATTGGCCCAAAAGATAAAATAAGCACTTGGCCCATAAGCAAGGCAAGAAGATATGTTCGGCAATCTTTGAGAACAAAAGGCCAACAAATTTGCACATGCTTCATTAGGCAAATTTGAACAATTCGGTCCACTAGGTTGGCGCCACATCCTCATTTCCCACTTGCATCTTTGTTTCACTTGTGAATTGTTGTGGAAGGCTTCAAAAATCGTATCCCACATCGGCTAGAATTACATAAGCAAGGAGCTCACATAAGTTATAAATAGGAGAAATAGTGCAACAATGAAAAGGTCGGAAATCCTCTCTGGCTCGAGAACTATCTCGTTTGTCAAAGCCCGACGTGTTTGATCTCCGAGTGAGATCGCGCTATAAACAATATAGAGTCTAAAGACTTTATTCGTAAAGAGCACAAAAACAACCGGCTGAGGGGTGGGGAGACTTTATTCGCAAAGAGCACAAAAACAACCGACTGAGGGGTGGGAGACTTTATTCGTAAAGAGCACAAAAACAACTGACTGAGCGGTGGGGAGGAGGAATAATCCACGTACGAAAACCGTTTGGTTGTACGAATCCCGAGAGTTAGTATTTATTTAATTCCCGTTTATAGCAAAGAGCACAAAAACAACCGCGGTTCAAATCGGATTTCATCAATATCGAGTGATTATTTTGTGTAGTTTGACTACTTTAGCGCTTAAATATTTAATGTAACATTTAATTTAAACATAATTATAATAAATATTCACTATTATTAATATTTTAAAACATAATATAATTTTCGGATGGTTTCGGATCGGGTAGCTTCGGATTTTCAGATGGTTTCGGGTCGGATAACTTCGGATATTCGGATGACTTCGGGTCGGGTAGCATCGGATATCGGGTTGCATCAGGCTAGTCCATTCGGGTATAATCGGTTTTGGGTTAATCTCGTGTTCGGGTTTTTTCGGATTCGGGTCAAATCAGTTTGGGTTAAACATGTTTCAGATATAAATTTTTTTATTGTTTTCTCGGATCGGGTCGGGTTCGAAGTCGGACAGGTCAGACGGATTATTCGAATCGGGTCAAGTTTTGACAGCCCTAGCTGTGATCTTCCACCACCTTTTTTCCAACATACGTACACGGTACACGGTGTACCTTTGTTTTTTGACAAGTTTTCATGGTTACTTCGGTACTTATTTTTGTTTCTTTCTTTTTTTGAAGGTAAATTTGTTTTGATTTTTAGGATAGGACTAGAATTTATTTGACCCACTTAATAGATTGTGTAATTAGTTTACCCAATAATATATATTTAATTAGTTTTACTAGAAATACATAAAGACAATAACTTATTAAAATGAAATTTATTTCTTACTTTCTTTTTCGATAGTTTTGATAAGAAAATCTAATAAATTAATCATTTTAAAAATATATTTCGCTAATTAATACAAAAAAAATAATCGCAATTAAAAATTTGAGAATAATTATAAAGAAAGGAAAGAATTTGTTTTATTTAAATTATTTTGACACGAAAATAATTTTCTAGATTAATTTGAGGTTTTTTTTTACAGGATTTAAGTAAAATTTTCTAATTATATTTTCTTAAATGATGTCTTAATAACATAACTAAATAGAAATACAATAATTCTAGCATTCGATTATAATCCTAATTTTTTTTGTCCACACATCACTTCGCTCTGTTGTAACAAAATCCGCCCCCCCTTTCGAAACTTTCTGGATCCACCACTGAATGCACCAACAATTATAATATAACATCCACACTCCTTCATATTGGATTAACCATGTTCTCCCATTAAAACGAAACTTGGAAAGGAGCTTGTTGGCACGATCAATCTCAACTATGATACAAAAAAACTGACCTAGCTTGGCCGCCTTAGTCGTCTTGTTAATTCAAACAACCTTTCCAATCTTCTGGAGATTTTTCCATCAAAATATTCCAAGCTCAGCCTTGGATCTTCACCCAAGCAATTAAGATCGTGTTCATAACTTGAAAAGGACAATAGTTTGACGTTCATCGCTAGATTATCAAAGAGTTATTGCCGATCAACTAAGGTCTTTGGGTCAAAACATGGTCATAATCCTCAATATCAACAAACCGGGTGACATAGCGATCATTCCCCACATCAATTTTTGTAAAAGAAACCTCGAGTGCTCACTTCTTTTCTAGCTGTGATCGTAGCAAAGTATAACCCGGACCCTGTCGAACATGTGAACAATCAAGGCCTTGGACCAGCTGCCGACAAACAAAGAACTCCAGATCATCCGATTCCGGCTCATCATCATCATCATCATCATCATCATCATCATCATCATCATCATCATCATCCTAGCAGAAAGAGAGCCAAAAATCCAAATATATGCCACCGATACAAATACCATATATTCGTCGTAAATTCGGACTTATTAGATTGTCCTCCACTCAATAACAAAACAAACGTACGGTCCAAAACAGCCAGCGAACTCGCCATCGGCCACTCTTTTTAAACGCGGGGTACTTGGAATTTTTTTTCCGTTCACACAAAAATAAAAAACTTTATGGATAAAATATTAAGATATCAAAATTCCAGCCAAGCAGACGACGCCAGCGGGCTAACCACTGTCTTTCTTTCGTCTGTTCGCGATTTCGTCGAACTTTCCCCCCGGAGAGCTCACTCTTTTCTCGGCAAGCTAGCGTTTTTGGACTTCAGGTTTCTCCCGACTACCTTCTAATTTCTTCATAAGAGCATGAATTTGGGGAACGATGTATGAAAGTTAGGTTACTGAATTACAATCTTGCTTCGCCACTTTGTCTAGGTTTTGCTTTCTTTGGTTTAATCTTTTCATGGCTTTTGCGTTTAATTGAACGGTTTCCCTTTCTGTTCTTGTTGAAATGTTAGAATTTGTCAGTAGTGTCGCGTTCACTGAAAAATTCAGTATTTCTTCCACAGTTATTGGTATTTTGTTCAGTGCTCTGCGTGCTGAATTTCGTAGGGAGAATGCTGATAACTGGACAAGACTTGTGTTCTTTTGTGGTAATGAATTGGCATGAGATTATAATGGTTGTTTCTGGTCTCGTAAATGTTGCCATGCACGGATTTGTCTATGAATTTAGGGACGGTCAGATGTCTGTTTTTTTTGAGAGCCATACAGATTTTTTTGTGGACACCAAATGGGTTTTGAACATCTCCCTTGTTTTACTAACAGCTTTTTGCAAGCATACGTGGTTGTTGATTTTTTGCCAACAACTTTTGACTAATATATATAAAGTTAAGTAATTTGTGACCGAAAGAAAATGCAATATGATTAGTTGTTGTCTAAGAAATTCAAAATATTTCACCAGCTGTTTTTAATACTGTGTGATATTATCGAATAGTCTGATTACTTCACAGTCTGCCTCGTTCTGTTTCTGCTTCAAATTGTTTCTGTTATTAGATCCATTGAACCAGTATTCTTATTTCTGCTGTGTAAGGACTCAGTATGCCAGAGATTCAGCTTGGAGCTCACACTTTACAGTCTCATGGAGTCACAGTTGCCAGATTTCATATGCACGACTGGATAGTTCTCTTGTTCTTGATGATACTAGAGATAATCTTAAATGTTATTGAGCCATTTCATCGTTTTGTTGGTCAAAATATGATGACAGATCTGACATACCCATTGAAGTCGAATACTGTTCCCTTTTGGGCTGTTCCAGTATGTGCCTGAGTTTAACAGTTTTGTTCACTTGTGATCCTTGATATTGCATTGAGCCTTTGGGCATTCAGGATTTCTTGCCTTTTTTGTTTTGTTGACAGATAATCGGTATAGTGTTGCCTCTGGTGGTCTTCAGTGCATTATACTTCAGGAGAAGGGATGTTTATGATTTGCATCATGCTGCATTAGGTTGTTTTCTTCTTTTGCCCTTTTTAAATTGAATTTAAAATGGCATCATACTGAAGGATGTTTCAAACATCCAGGGATTCTGTACTCCGTCTTGATTACAGGAGTTATAACTGATGCAATCAAAGATGGTGTTGGGAGGCCACGGCCAGACTTCTTTTGGCGTTGTTTTCCAAATGGAACAGGGGTGTGTATCTTGTTTGTCACGATGCTGCTAACTTTGTGACATCTTTGGCTCTTTGTTTACATTATTGGGTACATGTGATGTCCAGATTTTTGATCCAGTAACCAAGGGTGTGTTGTGCAATGGGGATCCAAAGGTTATAAAGGAAGGTCACAAAAGCTTTCCAAGTGGCCATACTTCATGTATGTTGCTTTCTGATGGTCTAAAACTTAGGTTTGATAAACCTTGTTGGTTTAAATGTTTCATCGGGGAAGATATTGCATTATTATAAAAATAAAGGGGAAGCATTTTAAAATTTAGGCACTCCCTTTTGTGATTTATCATTCCCCAGCGTTTGAATTTCTCTTTCAATTAACTGCAGCTTGATAACCTGGTACTGCTGTGTCTTTTATGGGATTGACATGATTGCTTGTTCTTGTGACATAATTTTTGGCCTTGGAAATAATCAATTGCTTCAAAATTTCTACTATTACTTATCAACTGGTTGGAACTTCTAATCTTTCAAGTTGGAATGCTGATTTACTCATCAGTTACCATGTAACCTTTTAAACTAATTATGCCATTACTAATTCAGATAGATGATTGTTTCAAAAATGCAGGGTCTTTTGCTGGTATGGTGTTTCTTGCTTGGTATTTGTCAGGAAAAGTTCGAGTCTTTGATCGTAAGGGACATGTTGCAAAGCTCTGCCTTGTATTACTTCCTCTTTTAGTTGCTGCACTTGTTGGAGTGTCTCGTGTGGATGACTATTGGCATCATTGGCAAGATGTTTTTGGTGGAGCAATTATAGGTCTGTATACAGTATATCTGATAATTTGATGCTGTGGCTTCTTTGTTTTTGTTTTTTTTTAAATTATTGAAATCTCGAAGCTGTCACTGAAGGTCAGCAAAATATTATAAGATTAATGATATTGAGTACTGTGTAATTTCATGCAGGAACGATTGTGGCGACTTTTTGCTACTTGCAATTCTTTCCGTTTCCCCATGATGATAATGGTATGTTCTTGTTGCATGGTTTGCCTCACCAAAAATCTGTCAATTATCATTAATCATAATCTTCATTTTCACATGAATTGCATGGAACTTTTCTGACTTTGCTTAGCTAGAAAATGGAAAATTCATGTCTTGCTTGGTTATTTTATTAGCGAATATTAGCTGGAATGGTTTAAAGTAGGTAAAATGTGATGTGAATCATTTGACTCGGAGATGCCAATGTTAGGGTCAGTTCTAGACCACCCCTGAATTCTTTTTTTGACATCAAAGATGACTGCACCTACTTCCATCCCTAGAAGTAGTTTCTTTTCTTTGAATCCTACTCTGAAAGACGCCAAAAAAATAGATAATTTGACCAACTTAAAAGTTGTCTGGTGAGTGAGGACTCATGAACTTGAAATGACATAATCCATAAATGACGAACCCAAAGTGACTCAACTTGAAAGACCCCAATTGAATTCAGTAAAAAAACTCAGGTTGACTCAAGTTTAGCAAACAACCCAAATCGACGAGGCTTTTATTAACCCCAAAAATTGCTAATTGAAGCCAAATTCTGCATTACCTGCAATGGCTTGCTAATAGGGTTTGTCTTAATCTTCACCTGTCCTCAATCTCATGCCTATCTGATTGCTTTTCCTCCTTTATTCTTCAGCTCATTTGTTCCCTGGGGCTCTGTCAAGCTTCCTTCTCCTTATACCTGCATCATTTCATTGATAATCTTTAATTGCTTTGATACTTTCTTCTCATCCTATGCTCAAATGCACCTTAGGCTGAACCACTTCTTACTTTGTACCACTAGATTTGTCCTTTTTCTCAACCAAAATCTAGTATTTTTTCTGGAGCACAGTTAGAAGCTCAACCGTTCTTCTACCTTGCTTTTGATTGCACTCAGTTGAAAGTTCTAGAATGATTGTATTGGTATAAAAAGAACTCTCCTTTCAGTTTCCACATTATTAATCAGTCAAACTGGTTAACTGCATGTTTGGATAACATGTGACCTCCTGATTCCAGCCAAATGTTTGGTTCAAATAGTCAAGTTGGTTCAACCACTTCCTTTTCAAATTTTAGATTGACCTTCCTCACTGATTCTCACTTCGTTGGAAAGTATATCATTTGTTAGTTGTTACCAAGTTTTCTTCCCCTTGAATATATTTTCATTTTGGAGCAAGTCATGTGTGACTTTGTACTTTAAAATTTGTTATGAAAACAAGCTGATCACTTAGAATCTTGAGAAGGGTTGGATTATGTTTGCTTATGCTTATTGTCGATTTTCTTCCTACTGGGAAATTGGCTTATGGCTACAATGGATGTCTGCAAAATTGTAAAAATTGCTAGCTTTTTATTTCATTTGAACATATAATACTTGTCTTCTCTTTGGATGAAAAAAATATACACGTTGACTAACATACCTACGCTTAAATGTTTTTCCTCTTGGATTAGGCTGGGCTCCATATGCATACTTTACCATGATGAATGAATCGAACAATTCTCAAATGAATTCCACCACCAATCAATCAACTGTGTTCCAGCTTGAGTATAATCGAGAAATGGTATGAGGTGAGGGAAGATATGGAGCTTGGAGAAGAAAATTGGCTGACTTTAGCAAGTTGATTTTGTGGCTGTTCTACGAGCTACACATGGGAAATACAGGTTTGTCCCAGCCATGTTTATCACAAATTGGTCTCATGTTAATCCACAAGGATGCTTGCTCACCGGTATTTGCTGGGCACTAGGTTAAGTTGTAGCGTATGTGTACCTAAATCTTGATGTGAATCTCGATTGTAGTTAAATTTGTTTTATTCTTATTTCCAGTACTTAGTGAATAGTTACCATTGGCTTTTATGCTTTGAATTTAAGGGTGACATGAAACGTGATATGTTGATTAACTAAGGTCGGGCTAATGAATCTCCCAAAACAACGATGAGCCATGTTTCACAATGTTGCCAAAACCAAAATGGTTTCAGCCTCTACTAGTTTTTGTCATGGTATACCAATTTCAATTTTCTTCAATTGTCTATTTTGTCAACGAATCAGCTACCTCAATATCATTCAAGCTCTAATACATGCATCAAAATTACCAGCTGATACCAACAACTATCGTTTTTTGCCTATTTGCTATTAAATGGTAATTGCCATCTCTTCCCCCCTTACAAGTGCAAAGCCTGGGTGTTGAGTACTTGCAAGTTTAATTTACATTGATTAAAATCTTCAGTGATTACAAATCCTGTTCAGACTAATACAGTAGTAGATTAGCATGGCTTGGTTGCATAACACTACGGAGACAAAACTGTGAGAAACATCCCAGAGTGCTCATGCACCTGATCCACAGAGAATCATTTTCAATTATTCAAATAAGATAGAAATTTTTCTCCAAGGATGTCATCTCAATCCTAACAAAAACTCTAATTAACAGGGCCGAGTGAATGCTCATCCTCCATTCATGCTTCCAAGTAGCGGGAAAGTGATGCTCGTATTCCCTGATTGATCTCTCCTGCTAACACATCACACAACAACAGGCATATGTTGAACAATGTTTATAGATTCGATTCTTACCTTATGCAACAGGGCGAAGTTTATAAAAACGAGCTAAATACTTACAAGGAGTTGTTGATGTTGTTCTCTTTGATAGGGCAATTGATTTCCTTTGTGAAATGGTTGGTAGTGTCCAAGAAATAGAGCACGAAAGTCAAAACAACACAACACACAAACATAGGAATGCTCCCAAAGATCCACAGGAGAAGAGGAAAAGACAAGTAGAAGGCCCTCATTCCCAAAGACCAAAACAAGCTTCCTTGGTTCAAGTGCCTTGCCACAAACTCAATGTTCTCTGTATTCCCTTGAGAAGAAACCGAGGTGATCAGGAAACTAATGTGCGCGTAGTGCCTTGTAGCCTGCATATTGCAGAAGAAGGCCAGAAGGAAACACAACAGAACTGCCATGTACTCGGATGAAATTTTACTAAAACCGCTGTAAGTCAGCTTGGCTCCGAGAAAGTGTAGAGTTTTCAATGAGGCGCCATCAGAAGACGAGCTACTATTACTACTACTACTACTACTCTCACTGCTCACAAGAGCTGTTATCAAGGAGCTCAGAGTAATGGCTATGGTTGCTAGTTGTGTTGATGCCATCATGTTGTTTCGTAGCGTCTGTATTGCCAACACACCGTTCTTGAGAGGATCCTAGCATCATTGTAGAATTTTCCAAGATCATTCTTTATAGGATTTATCTTTTCCAATTTAGGTTATTACTTTCCAAATCAATATTCTTTAGATTAGAAAGACTGCTGATAAAAAATGCTAATATGACATTAACAAAGTCATGCCAGGGCAAATTCTACACATAAGGCTGTCTTTTAAGAGATTTGGAACATGGGTCTAAGAGGAATCTAAGAATCTTTAATGCCCAAATGATTGGTAATACTTGGAAGTATGAGAAGAAAGGGAAAAGAAGGGAGAAGACTAACAGACATCAAGGAATGAACCCAAAGGCGACGACTCTCAGCATTGAGGCCGATGACTGTTCGTTTCGGCTTGTAAATGATCGTGTAGATGAGCCATCCATGGTAAGCCACCAACACCAGCAATCCAGCAGGAACCAAAATATGATCCAGCTGATTGAATCTCATCAGATATCTGTTCTTGTTTGGATAATCTTCAGCTTACGCGACCACTCGGGTTCTTGCTCTAAGAATCAAGCATCAGCGAAGGAGGATGAACATGGACACATTTATGGATCTTGTGCATAAGATTGGGCGTCCAGTTGAGGGTGATTTCAAGATAGAGACACCAAGTAAAGTATTACAGATATGGTTGTTTTTTACTCCATGTGTTTGGTTTTTTCTGGGTGTGTTTTTTCCTCTACTTGTAGTGGAATAAGTGGAGGGAGTGTGTTGAATATCAGATATGTATGTGGACATCAGAAGTTTCTTCATTCTGAGAGAAGGGTATGGTATTTTTTGTTTTTGTATAAATAATTGAAGGGCATTTTGGATATTTCAATTATAGTATACAATTATCTGTAAAATGATCATAATTTAGGGATGTTTATGATAATTTTGCATAAAGTGAAATGTGTGGTACTGGTACACAATAATTGCTGCATGTAGGACAAGAATAGTCCAGAGCATATATGCAGACATGGCGTGACAGCGTCCCATGACTCCATGAGCGTTCGGCCAAATGGACTTTTTTATTTTTGATAAAAAATGGAATTATGCAAGAACAATCCTTATTAAAAGAACTATGAATGTAGCTATCAAATTATCAATCACATCAAAAAACTTAACTTTGGATCTGGAATTGGACTCAACCACAATTCTAAGATCTTGTAGTCGAGTTAGATGTCGGGCAGGGTTTTAATTAATTTTAAATTCAGGTAAATCACACAGAAAAGGAGTGCAAATTGTCTATTTTCTTAATATACTTCCTTCCATTCTATGGCACTGTAATTAGTCAAATTGATTTTTTAAAATTATTTTCTTAATGAATAAAATTTGTTTATAATTTATTTTGAAAATAAATTGATCAATTATATTGTAGTAAACCAACTCTATTTAAATATGCATAAATTTCATTCAATCTGACTTAAGTTTAATTAGATATCTTTAGTCTAGAGCTCTAGTACAAATCAAATGTGACCAGTTTCACATATAGCTAGCTTACGACATCGACAAGAGGTATTGGGAGACGTTGAGAAGTTCTGAATTCGATCCATATCTCCGCTCTTCACTTGGGTGAAAATCAAGTTTCAATATCCTTTATTCCATTGATCAATCATATTGGTACAAATTAGTCTACATAGTTTATGGTTTTTGCCATTTGGATTACGGGATAGAGATTTACCATTGAATGTGAGTTAAGTTATATGGGATGAATTATAAACTAGCTGCAAGTTTTGTAACTCTAATTATGTCGTTTGGGGTTCAAGTAAGTATAAATTATGCTTCAAAACATGCTTTAACCTCTAACAATCTAACTATTTCTTATTCCTCATATAATTACTAGAAAAATCAAAGCAATCCTCAGACTTTATTATAACATATGCGTTAAGTTCTTGCATCAATTAAAGAAACGATAGGTCAATATGCACATGCGAAGCTGCATATTCTGGGATCAGGAAGTACATCCATATAGATAAGTGAAAAAGTTTTTTTGATGTCAGATAAGTGAAAAAGTTAGATCTCTGTTCAAAAAGATACCTCAATAATTGCATGTTCAATACTCCTTGGTTAATTATTTTCAGACATTCTTTACATAATTGGGAAGAGCCAAGGAGACGACATGCAGCTAATGTCATTTTCAAACAATTTTATTATAGTGCCCACACATTTGACATAATTATAGATGTATGCTTTGTAATCTGAACCATCGATCTCATTCAAGTAACCCATGATTTATTAAATCTGAACTTCATAAATGAAATCACGACAAAAATGCATCCGAGAAATTGAGCGGATCGACCTAATGAGTTGGAGAAAACTATACATTCCCACATCGGACCATACTCATTGACTTAAGTTGTTTTTGAGTTTGAAGTTGAATCTAACCTTATGTGCAAAATAGTTAAAAACCGTGACACATCACTAGTCTATTTCGACCTTACAAAATTCAAACATAAGTTGCCGAAATAACATTTCCCCAATACACTACCAAATTACATTTCCCCAATCATATGTGTATACAAAACTCTGCTTTTGTATGTATAAAAACAATACACTTGTAAGCTGTAACATAACGAGAACAAAACAAATCTAATCATTAGCATCCACTTCCAAAACAACCATTCTCTTCTCCGCAAACGACTGACAATGCAATCGTCGCGTAAAGCTAGTAGTCGTATCCAAGAAGTAGAGCACAAAGCACATCAAACAGCAACACGAAAACATAGGAATTGGCCCAAAAATCCAAAGAAAGAGAGGGAAAGACAAGTAGAACGCCCTGTACAAGGTACCATATATTACTGTAGAGTAGATATGTCATGTTGGCTTGTAATTTCTTAAGTTTTGGATTTGGGCTTGTATATGTAATAACTAGTGTGTGTGTGTGAATTGTCAGAATGTGCCTATTCTCGCAGGAGCTTGTATTGGGCCATAACGGCCCAATACCGGCATACCCGAGCTTGTCCATTTCTGATAACCCTTGCTCATTAACTAGAACGTCGTCGTTATGGTTCTAGGGTTAAGGCGTGCCCCTTATAAGCATTGCCTTCTCCCTTTTGCCGCTTGTTGGATCACTTGGAGAAGCTTCTAGGGTTTGAGCTTTGAGAGCGTTTACTCGGCCCCTTGGCCCGAGATTGACGTCGGCGACCTAGAGCTCCCTTCGAGATCCAAACTTGGGAGGAGAGATCGAGAGTGCACCTTGGAGACCTTCGTGGTTGGTTGATTAGTTCAACCTGTGCACTTCTCACTTCGATTCTCTCTCTCGATTACTTGCTTTGTGATTTCTATTCTCTTTGCCCTCTTTGATTCCCCTTGTGATATTGACATTCCGATTGAGGCTCAAAGCCAAATAAAACTTCGTTTGATTTGTCTTTGCTTCTCGTTTCTGTTTGTTTGGATCTCTTTCGTTTTCCGCACTTCAAATTGGTATCAGATCCAGGTTTGTCTCGTACAGATCTAGGGTTTGAAGTTTCTGGACTCTCTAGTCCCGGATCTTCGAATCTAGGGTTTGTTCTTGGTTTTGCTTGAGTTGGATCTTGAAACTTGAGGCTCTCTTTGCTGGATCTGGGAGTTTGGCTTCCAGATCTTGAGTTCTCTTTTGTTGACATTTCATCTTCTCTCTCTTTCTCTCGAAGCTTCTCTTGCTACGCTCCACTGAGTACACATTACTCTCTGGATCTAAAGTCTTGAGCCTCTTCATATCCTTTTCTCGGCTAGATCTAGGGTTCTAGAGTCAAGCGACTCTCTAGAACTCAGATATGAGGGCTCATAAAGAAAATTTGCTTTAAAATTGTTTTAAAACTTGTAGTCTCAACTCTCAACTATATATTTCAAGTGTTTTAAGTTGCATGCTTGTGTTTGCTTGCTTCTGAGTGGTAGATCTCCGATTCCCTTTACTAGAAAGGGGCGGGGGATCCTTGATAAACTGGGTACCAATTATGCTGGTGTAATCCCATTTTCGGATCCTACACAAAGCTCTTGCAAAAGAGTGTCTTTGTTTAGATTTGAAACCCTAAGGTCAAATTTGGGGCTTTTGATCTTTGTTTGTGACTTACTTGTTACTTTTGCTCGTTTACCACTTCATTTGATACTTGTTGAGACTTGCAACAGGCCAAAGCCATATCTTGTTGGCCATGTTGCATAGTTCTTTTGCATACATTTTGCAGGATCTGCCCACTTGTTATTGTTGTATGACTCTTTATTTGAGTCTCACTCCTTGAACTTTCTGTCTCTCTAAGTTGTGAATCTCTCTCTGAGCTTGGCTCATTATGTCTGATCGTTCATTTGTCCACATAAAGCCACTTGATGGCTCTTCTGACTTTGCTATATGGCAAATAAAGATGAAAGCTGTCTTGATTAAAGAAAAATGTTGGGCTGCCGTTGATGAATCATGGCCTGACACTTTTGATGCTGCTAAAAAGAAGGAAATGGATCAAATTGCTCATTTTGAGATAATTATTCGCTTATCTAATGAAGTTGCTCGCCAAGTGGTCGAAGTAGACACTTCCAGGAATCTCTGGAAAGCGTTGAATGACCTCTATCAAGTAAAGTCCCTTCCCTCTGTCATTAACTTGCTTAGTCGCACCTTTACTTTCAAAATGGATGTTTTTGTGTCTCTGAATGATAACTTGGACAGATTTCTTAAGATGAACCGGGATCTGGAAATGTATGGTGATAAAGTTGTAGAGTCTCACCAAGCTGTGCTTTTGCTCACTTCTCTTCCTTCCCAATTTGATAATTTTAAAGATCTGCCTGAGTTTAATCAAGATGTTAGATGTTATAAATGGTTTGACTAAAAAGAGGATTATTGATAACTCAGAAAAAATGAGACTATGAAAGTGTTTAAGTGTATACAAGATAAAGATTCCAAGAATGAAGTCATGTTCACTAAAGGAAAGCCTAAAAACCAGAAGAAGAGCTATATGAAGAAAGAAAAGGAATCTGACTCTTCTAGCTCTAATTCTGGTGGTTCCAAACCCAAATTTGAAAAAAGAATCTGAAATTCCATTACTGTGGTAAAACATTCACTTAATTAATGACTTTTAAGAAGAAGAAAGATGAGGCCTTAGCAGCCTCCACAAAATCACAGAATGGAACTTCTACAATTGTTGAGTCCCACCTTTCCTATCCTTCTGAATTGCTTATGTGTGCATATCATGTTGATTCTGATTATGATGCCTGGATACTTGATTCTAGTTACACTATGCATGTCACACCTCATAAGCATGTGTTTGATTACTTGCATCTTTGTGATGAGGGTGAAGTTAGGTTGGGTGATCATTCTTCTCTTAAAATTAAAGGTGTTGGTATTGTTCCTTTTAAAATGCATGATGGTATTGTTAGAATTCTCCAAAATGTTAGGTAGGTACATGACTTAAGGAGAAATTTGTTGTCTGAAAGCATGTTTAATGACCTTGAGTGTCATATCCACACCCATAGAGGAGTCAGAAATGTCTCCAGAAATGGGAAAGTCCTTGTAAAAGGAATTAAAAAACGTGGACTTTATCATGTCATTGGTGCTCATGTTATGACTGTGTCTTTTGAAGTGAATGCTTGCATGAATCTTGTGTTGTCCAGATCGATGGTGTAGATGGTGGTGCAAAGAGATCGCCTTAGAATGGACGAAAATCTTCACTTGGTTCGAAGGTGGTGGAGCTCGGTGGCTGAATTTTATCTGGGATAAAATGGGTAAATCTCCCTTGTCCGGACTCAGAATTGGTTGATTCCAAAGCCCAGAGTTAGATTTTTGAGTCTAGTTTAATCCCTCAAAATCTCAGATCCAGATGAGGTGTAATGTAGAAGTTATGGCGAATATACTGGCGTGGTGCAGAATTCCATCGAGATGGAGATGGATCGATGGATGGAGTGATTGGAAGTGGATTGATGGATTGCTGAATATAGATGTTGAATCTTGGATATTACACACGAAGATCAAGAAACTAGGTTGAAAGAGCGTCGGATATGACTCACCAATGATCAAACAACGAGATTGAACGAAAAACAAAACAAAGAATTTAGATTGAAAACAAGTAAAAAGAGAGCAATTTCATCGTTCAAGTCTAAGCTCAAAGGAGGCCACAAATGAGACTTAATAACCTAGGCCACGCCTCTCTCTCTCATTTCAGCCATAACTCCTCTCGTTATTACATAAAACAACCCAAAAGTTTAAAGAAACTAACTTAAAGCCCTTAACGAAACATAAGTCAAGTTTGTGCACTAGTTTCACCAAAAGTCACAATAATACTCCACCCTTCTCCATTGTTAACCAAAGTCCAACTTATGAGCCATGATCTCCTCCTTGATCTTGTCAAGCATTGCTTTAGCCCGAGCTCGCGTGATGCGTCCAAAATAGGGCGTAGTACCTTGACTTGAATTCTTAGCGCCTCGGACACCGACCTTGGATATTTGTCCAAGTGAAGACCCTCCTTTGTCTTGCAAATTGAACTTGTCATTAGGGCTGAGATCTTCACTCAAATCATGGAGCATAGTTCCTTTAAAAGTGCCCAAAGAAGTTGTACCATCCATCAAAGGCCAAGGCGCGCCAAGATCGGAAATCAACGTGTGCAACGGTGCCTCGATTGGCACGGTACCGTGGGGCCATGACTCGGTAGATGGAATCACATCATCTTGATTCAACAAAACTGTGGCATGCTAGACTAGGTCATATAGGAAACAAGGGCTTGCATTATCTGTTCAAACATGGATATTTGAGTAAAAAACCCTCTGATTTGAGCATATGTGAAAACTGTGTATTTGGGAAGCAATCTAGAACTCCCTTCTCCAAATCCAAATTTGTTGCTCAAAAGCCTCTTGAGTATGTACATGCACCTATGGGGACCTTCCTAGGTGGATACAGTTGGTGGCAAGAAATATTTTTTGTCACTAATTGACCACTATTCCAAGAAGGTTTGGGTGTACTTGCTCAAGGCCAAGAGTGAAACCTTCGACATGTTTAAATTCTGGAAACAAACCGTTGAGGGCCAAACTGATTTCAAATTAAAATGTCTTAGAATAGATAATGGGCTTGAGTTTTGTACTCATGAATTCAATGCTTTCTGTCATGAAAATGGTATCAAAAGGCACTTGATTGTTCCAGGCACACCTCAACAAAATGGCATTCCAGAGAGGATGAATAGGACCTTGCTTGAAAAGGCAAGGTGCCTACTAATCAGTGCTGGGATGAAAAATTCCCTTTGGGGAGAGGTTGTCACTAAAACCTCTTACCTAATAAACAAATCCCCTTGCTCTGCCATTGGTTTCAAAACTCCACAAGAACTGTGGAGTGGAACAAAACCCAACATTAAACATCTTAGGCCTTTTGGGTGTACTGTCTATGCTCTTAATAATGTTGGGAAGCTACACCCAAGGGCCAAAAAATGTGTAATGTTGGGATATCCAGAAGGGGTCAAAGGCTACAAACTGTTACTCATACAACCTGGTAGCTATAGAGTGATAGTGAGTAGGGATGTCACTTTCAATGAAAGTGACTTTCACTTCAAAAATATTCTCACATCTTCTCCTGAGCAAGTAGACAGGTCTAAACAAGTTCATACTCCATTCTATATTGCTCCACCTCAAAATGAGTTGTTTGATGAGGATTTTGACATTGGATACTCCCCATCTCACTCTGGAAATTCTTTCATTGGTAATTCTAATGAGCACTTGAATGCTCAAGCAAGTACTGAAGATCACTTAGCTGTGCAACCTCACCAATCAGGTGGGCAGGTTAGTTCACATTTCTCCCCTTCCACATTTGTGCATGAGTCTGTTGATGATGTTTTGCATGATTCTTTGCATGATTCTGTCTCTGATGTGCATGATGTGGATGACCCTGTCGAGGATATTCCCTTTGATGAGGTGCCTAACTTGAACAATTATCAATTGACTAGAGATAGGGCCCCTAGGGTTAAAATTCCAAACAGAAAGTATGTGAACAATGTTGATGAGTTTGCTTTCATAATTGCTGGTGTTTTGAATGCTTATACTCCTGACTTGTTTAAGCGTGTTGTTAAATGTGTTCATTCTAATCTTCGGCTGAATGCCATGAATGAGGAAATTAAGTCCATACATGATAATAAAACTTGGATTTTGGTTCGAAAACCTAAAAATTCAAGAGTTCTTGACTGCAAATGGATTTATAAATTGAAGGAGGGAGCCATTGCTACTGACCCACCTAGATACAAGGCTAGGTTAGTAGCAAAAGGCTTCACTCAAAGAGAAGGAGAGGATTATCATGACTTTTTTTCACCTGTTGCTAAGTACAAAATCATGATATTATTGCTTGCTATGTCTGCTGTTTATGAGAAATTGAACAAATGGATGTTAAAACAACTTTCTTTCATGGTGACCTTAAAGAAACTATATATATGAAACAAACTAAAGGTTTTGTTGATCCTTCAAAGCCTGATCATGTATGCTTGTTGAAGAAATCCATATATGGCTTGAAGCAATCACCTAGGCAGTGGAATATAAAGTTTGACAATTGCATGGAATCTTTAGGGTTCCAATCTAGCAAGTATGATTCATGTTTGTACTTTAAGCATGTCAAGTCTGATCTGCCCATTTATGTCTTGCTCTATGTTGATGATATGCTTTTGATTTGCAAATCCATGTCTAAGATCAATAATGTGAAAAGGGCTGATAGCTTGCATTTAGGTATAGCTTAGGATGCATATTTATGTTTATTTTGCATGGTTTCAGCTTAGTTTAGTCTAGTTCTTAGGTTTTTTGGTTTTCTAGGAAATTCGGGTTTTGCGCTTGTTTTCCTCGGTTTTGCAGATCTTTAGGTAAACAAGCGTGGAAGAGACGGAGCTTAGCGGACTATGTTGGACATGGATGAATATTGAAGAAGTTCAAGTGAAGATTACAAGAACCAAGGCCCACGAGTTTGTGGGAAATGAACGCTTAAACTCGGGTTATGCATTTTAGTTCTTGTTTTGACACCTCTATCTTGCAATGCTTGGTTTGGGAGGTATAGTGATCGGATGAAGCTGAATTTGGTATCACTGGAAAGATAATTCAAAGAGCGACAATTCACGTTTTTACTCCGAGTCCAAATTCCGACTCGAAGGGGGGTCAAAACAGCCTCTGAAGTGTCGCTTGAATGCTGAACCGAGGCTAATTGCGCGGGATGGTATAATTGCGCGGCCGCGCATTGTGCAAGACCGAGCAATCGGGCTTTCTACGCGGAGATGTCTTGGGCCGAGAATTGGGCTCGACCTTTTGGGCTTATATTATATCTTGTCCGACTTTTAAGCTTAATTGTAGGGTTTTGAAGGATTATTTTGGGAGGCATATTTAAACTCTTGTTAGTCTATCTTTTATCATAAATTTTTGATCAACTTTTGGATGCTAGGGTTTTCTCTCAAGGAAGAACCTTTGAACCTTTGTAAGTTTGATTTTTATTCAATTATGCATTGCTAATTCTCTTGTGTTTGACTAGTTATTGAAATCATAGATTGCATGATATTGTGAGGTTTGATTGATTCTCATCAACTTGAATAGGTTTTATTCCCTGTGCTTAATTGAATCAGAATTATTCTAGGGTTTTGTTAGATTGATCACCTAATAGAATTTCTAGGCTAATTTACAACTAATCCGATTAATGCCCGTTCGGGGTTGATTGGATAAAGTAGCATCTATAATTGTTTGGACCCGTTCGGGCTATTCAATCATAGAAGGGAATAAATCCACAAATTACTTAGATGTCTGTTTGCTCTAAGTATTTGTTTCTATTGATAACTTGATTCGTAAAGCTGTCGTTTAATTGAATCTAGACGTTGTTTTAGGTTGTTAAATGATTAGGGTTGTTTAGACAGTTAGATCTTTCAACTATTTATGAAGTTTGGATCATAATCCTTAGTAGGAGTATAATTCACAATAGATTGTTCAAGAGAATTGAGAATCGAAAGAATCAATGATCAATAAGCATATCTATGATGGATTTAACTAGTTGAACACGCTTGTTCCTTAATTGATTTAAACCATCTTTTGCATTCATATTTACTTATATTTTGCATATTAGATTAGAATTCCAAATCATAAAACCCCCATATCAGTTACTTGGCACTTAAGCAATAACACATTTACACGAGTCTCTGTGGGATCGACCCTTGCTTACCATTCTACTCAGATTGGTTAAGTTAGGATTCTTTGATAGGTAAACGACTGAAAAATACCTCATCAAATTTGGCGCCGTTGCTGGGGACTCGTCGCTATTTGTGTTTTTACTTTTGTGCTATTCTTGGTGTTGTGAACCTATCTTACGGTTCATAACACCCAGGCTACTAATCTATGGCTTTGTTCGATTGTAGACAGCTGCAGGATGAACACTTCCATGACTATTTTTCAAGATTTCAAGACCATGTGTTTGAACTTGGTGCTTGGGGATTACGATACAGTGATAGAGAGGTGAACATGGGAGTTATCCATGGTATGAATTTTGAGACAAGAGGGTTGGCCGACTACATGAGCAATGAGAGGCTTTTATTTATGAGACCTGAGGAATGCTGGGATTTCTTTTGTTTTATGAGCCATCAAAGCTTTCTAGTTGAGTCATCTTCTCAACCACCCCAGCCGGTTGATAAGTCTCTTGTGGATATAATTAGGGATATCTCAAAAAGGGCGGATACTATAATCATGGAGCACTGTGAGTCTTGTTCTTCATATTTTCATTCACAATCTCATGTCCTTTTGAGTTGTGTGAAAGGAGTGGTGGAATCACATTGGAGCCAAACGATCATGAGTCAAACACTCAGATTCAAGTTGGGGAGCAATCTACTACACTTGATGTGAGTTATGAGGATGAATTTGATGCCCAACATGAATTCACACCTATAAGACAAGTTGAGCAGATCATCACAGAGCCAAAGGAAGTTTGTGCTGACATAGAGATTCTTACAGAGCCTAGGGAGCCTGAATCATCTTCACTCACGTGGAGTAAATTGCTTGAGGGTTTTACGATTTTGGAAGAAGACTCTTTTGTCAACCAAGATGACTTCTTTGCTGATGAAGTAGACAGCCATGAGGGAGAAAATCAACATGATATACCTGTTAAGGTTCCCGTTGTCATGGTGTGCCCTATGTTAGGCCTTGACATCCCATGCTTCAGTTTCCCCACTTTCTCACATCAAGAGCTTATGGAGTTCCAAGATGAGGAGCCAAGCCTACAACACAAGGTGGAAGATGGAGAATATATGGAGTTCATCTTGGATAAAAGTGGTATTGCTGACAAGTGCTTTGATTCATACGGTAAGTATTTTCTAAAGCCACCACTTGTGCTTAATTTATTTAAACAAATGCCATCTCATGAAAATTGGGCACACATGTTTGATAAATTAAAACGGTCGTTGAAAGTTATATTGTGCTTAATTGATTTATCATTGTGTTACTTATGTCTTTTTGAGATGTGTGCACAGGGATTTGACAGGTTGCTAAGGGCATTGCCAATGTCTAATCTTGTCAAATCATGCTAAGAGTCAAGCTAATGACGTTAAATAAGCGCTTCTTGGGAGGCAACCCAAGGTTTAGAGTAGATTTAATTTTCAGTTATAATCTTTTGCTTTTTAGGTAGTTTTTGGTGTGTGTTTAGATATCCCAGGTCTGAAGATATTATATCCCGAAGAACCATCACCGTCGGATAATCCGCCGCAATACTCGGATCACTAGAGTTTTGTGAGTTTTTCTCTCTCCTTTACTTCTTACTATACTTTGGGGACAAAGTATGTTTTAAGCATGGGGGAAGGGAATTACTTGTTTGCATTGCATGTAGTTGCATTAGATTAGGTCATATTTAAAATTTTTGTATGCATTGATTAAAATTCTTGAAAAATGAAAAAAAAAATCAGAAAAAATTTGAAAAATACAAAAATATTGCATTTAGGTTCTTATTTCCCCATTGTTTGATACCACTTGTTTTTCTATGCTAAGTATAAGTTCTAACCCATGATTTGCATGATATGCTGAAGTTGATATGATATGAGCATGATCATTGATTTATTACCTTGATTATAGGATGGAGCATGCATTTAGCTTGAGTATTTGATTCATTCTGAAATTCTAGACAAACATTAGCCTTGTGAGATTTTTGGCCTTTCATGATTATATTTGTTCTCTACATTCTTGAGTGTATCACCATTATTATCTAGCTCTAGAACTTGCGTTAATACTCTTTTTCAAGGCCGCTTTATATGATTGAATGCATGCCATTAAAATGATTGAGGCAATGTTTCTTTATTAGCCTATTGTTTCCCTTCCTACCTTACAAGATCCATGTTTTTGACACCCCACTTATTTGAGCCTTAAGCCTATTTTTATTAGCTCCACAAAATGATCCCTAGCCTAATAAGCTTGACCCATTAATCCGGGATTTAGGACTTTAGGTTGTGATTGTGTTTTGTGTGAGTTTGATGTTAGTATGTGGGAGTTGGAAGAAAAGGTGGAAAAGAGGAAATACAACTCTTGTGTGAAAGTGAAAAAAAAATGATGAAGATGAAAAATATGTGCAAAGCAAAAGAAAAAAAAGTTGAGCTTAATTGTAAGTAGTCTTCATTAGTGTGAAAAAAAAGAGTTGAAGAAGAGGCAAGAAAGAAAAAAAGAGAAGAAACAAAGTGGTTGAAAGTGTTAATGGAATTGGAAAAAGAAAGTTTGGGAGAAGTAAGAGAAGAAAGTGTTGAAGTTTGGGTCTAGGATTAGTTCTGTATCCCGGATTTAGCACCACAAGCCAAATATGATCCCTTCCAAATTTTTCTTTACCTTGGCCCCATTACAACCCTTAAAAAGACCTCTTGATTTTTGTTATGTGTTTGATCCCCAACGGTGGAGATTTAGAACTCTGATGCAAGCATATGGTAGTCTAGTTTTCATGGTTGATTTTGAGTGAAACACATACCCTTAAACACTTGAGAGTTTGAGTGCAAACACAATTACCTTGGTGAGGCCTAGAATGAATGAATGGTCTTTACTCCTTGCTTGTTATAATGCATGTTAGGAAGTCTTGGTCGGATTTTTGATTATATGTGAAATGCTTGTTTGATTTGAGATGGATGTATGATTGCAATTCTGTGGTGCGATTTGGATTTATGACTTGCTTGAGGACAAGCAAGGGTTAAGCATGGGGGAATTTGATAGCTTGCATTTAGGTATAGCTTAGGATGCATATTTATGTTTATTTTGCATGGTTTCAGCTTAGTTTAGTCTAGTTCTTAGGTTTTTTGGTTTTCTAGGAAATTCGGGTTTTGCGCTTGTTTTCCTCGGTTTTGCAGATCTTTAGGTAAACAAGCGTGGAAGAGACGGAGCTTAGCGGACTATGGTGGACATGGATGAATATTTAAGAAGTTCAAGTGAAGATTACAACAACCAAGGCCCACGAGTTTGTGGGAAATGAACGCTTAAACTCGGGTTATGCATTTTAGTTCTTGTTTTGACACCTCTATCTTGCAATGCTTGGTTTGGGAGCTATAGTGATCGTATGAAGCTGAATTTGGTATCACTGGAAAGATAATTCAAAGAGCTACAATTCATGTTTTACTCTGAGTCCAAATTCCAACTCGAAGAGGGTCAAAACAGCCTCTGAAGTGTCGCTTGAATGCTGAACCGAGGCTAATTGCGCGGGATGGTATAATTGCGCGACCGCGCATTGTGCAAGACCGAGCAATCGGGCTTTCTACGCGGAGATGTCTTGGGCCGAGAATTGGGCTCGACCTTTTTGGGCTTATATTATATCTTGTCCGACTTTTAAGCTTAATTGTAGGGTTTTGAAGGATTATTTTGGGAGGCATATTTAAACTCTTGTTAGTCTATCTTTTATCATAACTTTTTGATCAACTTTTGGAGGCTAGGGTTTTCTCTCAAGGAAGAACCTTTGAACCTTTGTAAGTTTGATTTTTATTCAATTATGCATTGCTAATTCTCTTGTGTTTGACTAGTTATTGAAATCATAGATTGCATGATATTGTGAGGTTTGATTGATTCTCATCAACTTGAATAGGTTTTATTCCCTGTGCTTAATTGAATCAGAATTATTCTAGGGTTTTGTTAGATTGATCACCTAATAGAATTTCTAGGCTAATTTACAACTAATCCGATTAATGCCCGTTCGGGGTTGATTGGATAAAGTAGCATCTATAATTGTTTGGACCCGTTCGGGCTATTCAATCATAGAAGGGAATAAATCCACAAATTACTTAGATGTCTGTTTGCTCTAAGTATTTGTTTCTATTGATAACTTGATTCGTAAAGCTGTCGTTTAATTGAATCTAGACGTTGTTTTAGGTTGTTAAATGATTAGGGTTGTTTAGACAGTTAGATCTTTCAACTATTTATGAAGTTTGGATCATAATCCTTAGTAGGAGTATAATTCACAATAGATTGTTCAAGAGAATTGAGAATCGAAAGAATCAATGATCAATAAGCATATCTATGATGGATTTAACTAGTTGAACACGCTTGTTCCTTAATTGATTTAAACCATCTTTTGCATTCATATTTACTTATATTTTGCATATTAGATTAGAATTCCAAATCATAAAACCCCCATATCAGTTACTTGGCACTTAAGCAATAACACATTTACACGAGTCTCTGTGGGATCGACCCTTGCTTACCATTCTACTCAGATTGGTTAAGTTAGGATTCTTTGATAGGTAAACGATTGAAAAATACCTCATCAAGGGCCCTTAGAAAGAACTTTGACATGAAAGACCTAGGTCATGCACAAATGATCCTAGACATTAAGATTACTAGAGACAGGTCTAAGAAACAGATCATGCTCAATCAATCTGATTACTTGCATAAGGTGCTTGATAGATTTCATGCTTTAAATTCTAAACCCTCCTCTATGCCTTTAGGAGGGCACCTTGACTTGACAAAAGCCAAGCTGCCACTCTCCAAAGATGAGGAGGGCAAAATGTCCTCTATCCCTTATGATGTTGTTGTTGGTTTTGTTATGTATTGCTGGCTTTGCCAACTTTGATTTGCTCTATGGTGTTCATTCTTCTCCTTCTGAACTCTATGGCTATGTTGATTCTGACTTTGCAAGCAATAAAGACAATAGAAAGTCCACTATCTCATATGTCTACACCTGGTGTGGAAATTGCATTTCTTGGAACTCTTAACAATAGTCTATTGTTGCTCTAACCTCAATTGACGCAGAGTACATAGCTGCTATTGAAGCTTCCAAGGAAGCAATCTGGCTCCAAGGTCTATTGAGAGAAATTGAAGGTAAGAACTATATGTCCAAATTGCACATGGACAGTCAAAGTGCCCTCTATCTATGCAAAGACCCTATGTATCATGAAAGGACTAAACAGGTTGATGTGAGGTACCATTTCATCAGGCAAAAGGTAGCTAAGAAAATCATTCTGGTTGAAAAGATTGATGGTAAGAAAAATCCTGCAGATTTTGGCACCGAAATTGGCACTGTTGACAAATTTAATTTTTGCAGGGACTTTCTACACGTGATCGATCTAGAAAAGAGCTGAGGAGGGTGAATGGGTCGGTGATAGAAAGGCTGTAAGACCAAGATCAACAAAAACAAGGAAAAGTTTTACTTTTTGATGTAAACTTAGGAATTAGGAGGGCAAATTGTAAAGTAGATGTCATGTTGGCTTGTAATTTCCTAAGTTTTGGATTTGGGCTTGTATATGTAATAATTAGTGTGTGTGTGTGTGTGTGGATTGCCAGAATGGGCCTATTCTCGCAGGAGCTTGTATTGGGCCATAACGGCCCAATACCGGCACACCCGAGCTTGTCCATTTCTGATAACCCTTGCTCATTAACTAGAACGACGTTGTTGTGGTTCTAGGGTTAAGGCGTGCCCCTTATAAGCATTGCCTTCTTCCTTTTGCTGCTTGTTGGATCACTTGGAGAAGCTTCTAGGGTTTGAGCTTTGAGAGCGTTTACTCGGCCCCTTGGCCTGAGATTGACGCCGACGACCTAGATCTCCCTTCGAGATCCAAACTTGGGAAGAGAGATCGAGAGTGCACCTTGGAGACCTTCGTGGTTGGTTTGATTAGTTCAACCTGTGCACTTCTCACTTCGATTCTCTCTCTCTCGATTACTTGCTTTGTGATTTCTATTCTCTTTGCCCTCTTTGATTCCCCTTGTGATCTTGGCATTACGATTGAGGCTCAAAGTCAAATAAAACTTCATTTGATTTGTCTTTGCTTCTCGTTTCTGTTTGTTTGGATCAAGCTTTGTTATGCATGACAAAGCTAGTCGTACATAAGTGATATTGTATGCAACGAATAACAGCACATGTTTAATGCAAGTTACTTGCACTCTTATAGTTAAGGTCATTAGATACCAAGCACTAAAACGGATCAATGAACAGGCAACCGACACAAAAATTTGATCATAGCATTTACTTTAATCTCTTTAAAACATAATCCAAAATCACTACTAGACCCTCCCAAATCATATAAGATATTAGCACAAGAATTATCTTCTCATCAAATACATGTTTCAAATTCCCAAATCATACGAGATATTAGCACAAGAAACATCTTCTCATCGAATACAAGTTCCAAATTCATGTGTCATGGCTTTGGCATGGATATAAAACAGAGAAATACACATATTCTAATTCTATTAGATAAGGATAAAATAAAGATTAATGTACCTTTCCCTCTCTCGCACGCCAACAATATAGCTTTAAAGATTAGCCTTTTGCGAAGCCCTTACTTCATCCAATCCGCAACTTCATACCAAAGCCGACATCAGGCGGGGAAGAGGCTTAGCGCCTTAAGTGCTAACGCCCTCTTCTCGTCGAGAGTTGTAACCTTGAACGCATTCAGCCACACGTTGGGATATTGGGGGGGAATTAGCGAGTTGGACCAAGGCCTTTTTTCGAGCCTGCTTCAACCTTGCACTTTCATCATAATCTTGCCCCCTTTCATCATCATCTCGCCCTTCAATACAACCCTCTATCGAGCCAATAAGTCTTTCAAGAGTAAACTTGATGTCATCGTGGAGTACTCCATGGGAATTAGGGTATCGAAGGCGAAAATATTGCGAAAAAGACCCCCTATCAATCAAAAAATCTTAAATGTTCTTCATTGATAGGTCAACGATGGCCGTTGTCGGCGATTCTTTGACCCCTTCGTTACCCAGTAATCCGAGTGAACCATTTACCGCCACAACCGGTGAAACTACTGAATCTAAAAGATTATGCAGCGTTGTCCCAAAAAAAAAGTAATCGGTTTTATATCATACAATTAGGGGTGGAAAAATGTTACCCGATCCGAAAAACAGACCGAATAATCCGAATTGAAACCCGTCTGACATTCGAAAAAAAAGCATTAAGATGATATTTGAAACCGGCCCGATTCGATTTATTTCGAACCCAAAATAATCCGTTTAACGATCGATCCGAACTCGATTATATCGGAAAAGATCAACCATACATCAACCCGAAGACCGAGCAACCCGAAATCCAAGTAACCTGAACCCGATTATACCCGAGCCCGTAATATCCCGTTTAAGGAACAACCCGAGCTTGATTATACTCAAAAAGACCGGCTCGATGCCAACCTAAAAAACCTAAGATCAATTATATCCGACATTCAAAACAATCTGAATCTAATCAAGGCAATAACCGAATCAATTCGATTTAAATCTGTTGAAACCTGAATATAATAGCGTTAAATACGAGATTTTATTAAATACTAACTCACGGGTTTTGTACATAGAGTATTCATCCTCCCACCCTTCAACTAATTATTTTTTGTACTCCTCTTTACATATAAAGCTTATTTTTTGTGCTCCTCTTTACATATAAAGCTTTTAGACTTTATACCGTAAATAGCGCGATCTCACTCGGAGATCAAACACATCGAATCTAGGTACAAGAAAAGATCCCGACATGGAGAGATTTTTCGATCTTTTATTTGATCTTGCCTCTTTTCTATTTATAGTAATAGAGAGTTGCTTGCTTGTATATATTTATTCGATGTGGGATGACAATAGAAGTCTTACATACTAAGTATGTGTACACTACCTAAACCAAAGTGAATAATATCGGTTTCGGTTCAGTCAATTCAGCTTAAAATTTCAGTTTAAACCGACCCATGCTCAACCCTAAACACACTACCAAATTACATTTCCCAATCATATGTGTACACAAAACTCTGCTTTTGTATGTATGAAAACAATAGACAACTTCAAAAATCACACTATAACACAACAACAAGAACAAATCTAATCATTAGCATTCGCTTCCAAATCGACCATTCTCTTCTCCGTAAACGACTGACAATGCAATCTTCGCGTAAAGCTAGTAGTCGTATCCAAGAAGTAGAGCACAAAGCACATCAAACAACAACACGAAAACATAGGAATTGGCCCGAAGATCCAAAGAAAGAGAGGGAAAGACAAGTAGAACGCCCTAAGCCCAAGAGACCAGAAGAAGCTACCTCGGTTCAAGCTCATCGCGACGTATTCCATGGCTTCTCTCCTTCCTTGTGAGGTGGGCAAGGTGGCTAAGAAGCTGACGTGGGCGTAGTATCGGATGCATTGGACGTTTAAAAGGAAGGCGACGAGAAAGCAAAGGAGGATGGAGAAGTACTTGATTGAAGAGATCATGGAGGATTTGTTGCCATAGATTAGGTTTGATGCTGTTTTGGAGCTGCTTGATGAGCTGCTCACGAACACGCTTATGAGTGAGCTTAGTGTGATTGCTGTTGTTGCTAAGAGTGTGGATGCCATTATGTTGTTTCGGATTGTTTGGACTGCTAATACGCCATTCTTTAGAGGATCCTGTAAGAAAAAAGTTGGTAATCTTAATTTTCCTTGGTAGGAAAATATCATTTAAGAAGATTGCATAACATGAATTTCTTAGTCTTACAATAATTATAGTACTATATAGTCATAGTTCAAAGCAAAATTAACATCCTATAGATTGACTTACCCAAAATGTGTAAAACTGATGGAGCTATCAATCAAGAATTCAACACACACAATGAAAAACACCACAATCTCATAATTAATTAATACTTCACATGTCATAATTAGGAGGGAGGTGTCTTATTTCTACTATAAGCATATATATGGTCCCCATACGAAACTAGCCAGCTCAAAATAAACCTTAACAACAACAAAAGATCAACAGAAACAGACGTTACAACTCCTTATTTCCAAGAAAGCAAGAAGAATTTTCCTCTATATATCTACACTGCAAACTAACTACTAGTAGATATCATATTACAATCTAAGTAGAATAGTAGTATTAGAAATCTTAAAAAGAAACCATTTTTTTTCAGCCAAATGCAGAAACTGAAGAAGACCCATTTCTCTTTACAATGAAAACTACCAACCCAGAAAAGAAAAATCAAAGAATCCACACTTGAGAGAAAAAGAACAGGAAAGATTTGAGAGCAAAGGAAGACTAACAGCCATCATAGAGAGAACCCATTGATGGCGACTCTCAGCATTGAGGCCGATGACGGTTCGTCGAGGACGGCGTTTAACGGTGAAGAGAAGCCAGCCGTGGTAAATTCCAAACACCAGTAGCCCAACTGGTACCAACACCAAATCCAATTGATCCTCCTCCATTTCTATTTCTCTTAATTCCTAAGTTTTGATTCTAAATAAACACTATGCAGAGAGAAGAAGACTCTTTATTTTTTGATCAAATCAAATTTATTTTTTTGTAGGTGGTGATTGATATGTTGGAAGACAAAGAGAGGAAGTAATTAATAAGAGGAAGATGCTTCCAAGCATCATGACGAAAGCGTGGCAACTGGGTAAGCGGCGTTACTATTAATTAAGACTAGATGTTTAAGATAATGTAAACCGAAAGATATTGGCATCCGATTCGACGTGTCACTTTACTTATAAAATTCTTACGAGATTAACATGACAATGTGAATTTTGGTTAAGTTTCATTGGGTTCACATGGGTTTTGTTTTGGTATGATTAGTTGGGTGGTCCAGTACTAATCAAGTGTTTAAATTGACTTTTTTGCATTAGTAGAAACATAATTTTAGTTGTTATATAAGAAGATTAGCGAATTTTAGATGTGATTAGACGTCTTTAAATACGGACCAAATATGTAATGAGTTAACTTTTGGTTGAAGAACGACAACCCTCAATTTTGCCGCAATATTCGGAAGATGACAGAGAATTTAGATTTCTCTCCCTTGAGTGCCTGATCATGAAATTCTTTTTTCTTCTTTCTCAAACTACACAGAATTTCTATCTTTTTTCTGACAGCAATTGAATGAGGTTTTGATAATGGTCAGAAAAAAAAAAGTAGATGAGGACGTTGATGGTTGTGTTTTTTTTTTTTGGGTTCGTCGTGGATGATTGAGAATTGAGATTGCTAGGCATGCATAAATTGTGTACAATTTGAAGGTTCATGATTTTATCATTTTGGGTGGTGAATGTTTTAGACTTTTAGTTTTACTATTAAGACATACAATGATTAATGTTTTTGGGTAGATTAACCGCACAAATGCGTTACCTGCTAAGATGAGGGAATCCTAACCAAAAGGCAGTCACAACGTGTTGCGAATTATAAATTGAGCGTAAAGTAAAAGGGAATATCAGAGAACAAGAGCAAGTAAAAGAATAAAGTTGAACAAATAGCGGTGTTTGCAATGTTATTGAGATTGTAAATGAATATCCGATCGATACAAACGAACTCTTGAGTAGAAAGATTGTAGGAATTGAACTTCTAGTGCTTGATTTCAGGTGTGTCAGCTTGTCCTCCCTCTACGTCCGCCTTGTCCTTGTTTTATAACCTCCTCCTCTCTTTTGGACCGTTGGTGGAGCGGCTCGCATATCCCGGAGATTTCTCCACCGGCATGAATGAGGTAGCCGTTGAAGTGGGTAATTACTGAACCCGGGATCTTCGCCATGCTTTTATTAATTCTTTCGGCCTTCTTCTTTAACCAACAATTTGGGCTAATCATTCTGGGCTTTCGACGCTCTTCTGGGTTGGATTTCGGAGGGCCCAACAATACCCCCATCAAAAACCCGGGAAAACTCCCTCCACCACTTTCCTAGGGTTTTTTATTTTGTGTCTTGGAAGGTGTAGCGAGTTATGTCACGTCTAATCAGCCCCTATTTATAGCAGTTATGATGGCCTTTTGACACTTCATCTTGTGTCTTCCAGTGTCCAGGTACGTTTCCTTCTTCTCCATCTTTCGTCCTCTCCCTTTTCAATTATGACAACTTCCGACCCTTCTTCTCTATATTGTCTTGAGGCCGCCACTTCTCCTTCCCTAAATCCTTCCGGAATCCTCACTCCTTATCATCGAGGAATAACATTTCAGAAGACCCCCATATCTTCGCTTTTTCTGTTGGCTTTCCCTCGCATGCAGAGATATTCTTTCCCCCCTCCGGTGTTTATGCAGACTTTTATGACGACGATTGGGTGTGCTTGTACGAATACCCTTTTCGTATCGGCCACCGTTTCCCGTTTTCTCCTTTAGTTGTCGAGTTCTTGTCTACTCTTGATGTATCTCCTGGGCAGTTGCTTCCCCAAGTTTGGAGACTTCTGCTTTCCGTTGATCAATTGTGCTCCTCTCGGGGTCTTCCCTTCAAAGCTGCCGACTTTTTCTTGAATTACCGCCTTTCCAAAGGTGGTCCTGGCCGTTTAACTTTGAAAACCTTCACAAATAAATCTGACCTAGTCTTTAACATATCGAAATTTGACCGGGGCTGGGCTGATAAGTTTTTCTTTGTGAGGTTGTCTTCTCTGGGGATCGATACGTCTTTCTTGAGAAGTCGTTGGCGATTAACAGGTAGTGTTTCCCTCTTGTACTCGTTGGTCTTTACTCAAGTCTAACTACTGGTTGTTTCTTGTTCAGAGTGTCTTGCTACTCCTCAACCCCGCAAGGTATCATCCCAAGTTATCTCCCACATCGAGGCCCTTCCGTTAGAAGAAAGATCTTACCTTGAATTAGTAAAAGCGTGTCTTGCAGAACCTGAAGATACCGAGATGTCGACTAAGCTTGTCTTTTTTCTTCTTCCTTGTTTCAACGCTTTTTACTTCCTGTTAACCCTGTTATTCTCGTGCTGTCAGGTTCAAGGACTACTAGATCAACTGCCGCGTTATCAACCTTGGAGAGAGTCGAGGCCAGGAAGAAGAGGAAAGCGGAAACGGCCTCCACTGCGGATACGTCTTTGGTAGTATCCCTGCCTCCAAAAGTTGTAGGCGACTCTCCTAAGGCCTCCTTATCAAAGAAAGGTGTATCTTCTCGTATGACGGATCTTCCCAGCACCATGATGTCCCTGGACATGGACGCCGAGAAGTGCTTGAAATCTCTGATGCCTCTTCAAGTGGACTGCCTTCATGGTTCAAGCCATCGATCCTCTTTTCCTGAGTTTCTTGGCGAAATACTAGCAGCCCGGTGACATGTACTTGTCAGCTTTCTTCGCTCTTATCGATAATCGTCTTGGTGCCTAATAACTCCGTATTTGTTGTTTAGGGCTTCCAACTTACTCTCGCGGCTTATGACACCTTCAAGGACTACCCCGAGCAATTGTCTCAGAGTAAGATCAACATGCAACTTGAGAAGGATAAGTCAGTCATTTTGGGATAGGAGAAGAGGGCTCTGGAGAAGAAAGTCCTTGATCTGCAGAGTGCCCTCGAGAGAGATCTTGAGGACTCCAAGGCGTGGGAGGACAGGTTCAAGGAAGCATCAAAGAAGAGTGTTGCTCTTGCTCAAGAAGTTGAAGATACGGCTGACTATTGGTCACTTAGAGCTCGCGTCGAGACGATAGAGGAGTTTGCTGCTGGGAAACATTCTTCCTGGGACGTTGTGAAAGAGAGGGAGCAGTTCGAGAACTTGTTTCCCGACGAAGCCAATGCATCCAAGAAGTCTTCTCTTATCGACGATATTTCACAAGTCGCCAAAGAAGTGGCCCAAGTCGATATGGACAACCAGAAGCCAGCCGAAAACGCAGACAAAGAATGATTCTTGTTCACTTCTTCTATTTCTCGAACTCTTATCCTACCCCCAGTATGTTGGGGCTTTTAAAACTTTGTTTGTTTGGCCGCTTGTATTAGGGCCTGGTTGTGGACAACTTTGTACCCCGTGATGGTTTTTGGGGTTATGTTTATTTTGATAATGTTTTAGTAGCTGCTATGGCCTTGGATTTGCGTTTTTTATTTTTGCAGGTAGAACAGGTTCACTGTGGGAGAGTGAAGATCAACGCGTGTGCGACAGATCGACTTGTTTGAAAGAACATGTACTTGTAGTTTAATGATAGATTTTTCGTAGTATAGCGCTTTTTTCATGTAAGATGCAGAAGGAGAGAGAGAATAATGTATTTGTCTGGAAGTAAATACTTGCAATTGAATTGCGAATTGTGTTACACATATTCGGCTAAACTCCTCTTGCTTTTGAGTTTTTGTTACATGTTCTCGTCTCTTGCATCTTTGTGACTAGTCGTTGTGTGCACAACGTTGCCTGATCATAAGGCGAGGGCCTATGTTTATGGCCTATAACGTCACAAGGCGTCCCTTGTTAGTTTTTTCAAAATCGTTGTTCTTGTGTATGTACGAAGATGTAACAATGTAATGTGAAAGGAATATATGGAATATACCGTATTTGTGACTTACGCGTTCTAGAAGTGATACAGCTTTAAATTCATCGCGTTCCAACTTCTGGGGACTATCTTCCCGTCTTGTGCCACCAACTCGTATGCTCCTTGTCCTACAATCTTCGTGATCTGATAATGTCCTTCCCAATTTGCTCCCAACTTGCCAGCATTCAATTCTTGCGTGTTCTGAAAAACTTTCCTTAGTACCCAATCTCCTACTTGGAACGCCTTTGCATTAACGCGTTTGTTGTAACTCCGAAATACCCCCTGTCTATATGCCGCCATACGAACTGATGCCTCATCTCGTAACTCGTCTACCGTGTCTAAATGGTGCAACAAGTTAGGGAGATTTGATTCTCAGTAGTAAGTCCATACCGAACTGTGGGCAAAGTTACTTCTACTGGTAACACGACTTCACATCCATAAACCAAGGAGAAAGGTGTGTGGCATGTAGCAGTCTTAGGAGTTGTTCGATCTGACCATAGTATAAGGGGTAACTCATCTACCCATTTCCCTTTTGCCTCCTTGAGTCGCTTCTTCAAGTTGTTGATGATTACTTTGTTGCTTGCTTCTGCCTGACCATTGGCTTGGGGATAACGCGGTGTTGACATCACCAACTGAATGTTGTATTGCTGACAAAATGATCTTGTCTTATCCCTGATGAACTGGGACCCGTTGTCGCATACTATGATGGATGGTATGCCAAATCTACTCAGGATGTTTCTTTTTATGAAAGAGATGACCTGGGTGTCTTTGACTTCTTTGAAGGCTTCGGCTTCGATCCATTTGGAGAAGTAGTCAGTCATTGCTAAGATGTAGACACGCTGTCCCGAAGCTGGAGGACCACGATGTCCATTCCCCATTTCATGAATGGCCAAGGGGAAGTTATAGGATGTAACAACTCCGGAGGTTGATGTGGTATAGGTCCATGACGCTGGCACGCGTCACACTTGCGGGCGAACTCCACTGCGTATTTGTTCATGGTGGGCCAATAATAACTCATCTTGCTTGCCTTCCTTGCCAAGTTGCGACCCCCTGTATGATTTCCGCATTCTCCATCGTGTATATCTTGTAACACCTTCTGTACCTCTTCCTCCTTTACGCATCGGGCGTATATTCCTGATGACATCTACTTAAACAAAATGTTATTCTTAATGGCAAAAGTGGAAGCTTTTACCTTAAGTCGTCGAGCTTCTTCCTTGTCGTCCGGTAAGACTCCATCTCGTAACCACTGTAAGTAAGGAGTCACCCACGAACTGTCTTCGTCAGGACTTCGAATCTCAAACATATTTGCTTCTTTGATTATGGATGGCGCATCAAGGTACACGAAAGGTATCTTGTTGTACTCTCTTGGGTCGATTGCATATCCGAGGTTGGCTAAGGCGTCTGCTTGCGTGTTGGCATCTCAGGGAACTTGCTTTATCCAAAATGTTTAAAATGTTTAATGATCTCTTGAACTTTTTCCAGATACGCCTTCATCTTTGAATCCCTGGCAACATATGAGTTCGTAACTTGATTTACAATAAGTAACGAATCACAAATTACCTCAATTTCTTGTACATTCAAGTCCTTAGCAACGAGTAACCCTGCTATAAGCTCCTCATATTCTGCTTCATTGTTTTTAGCTTTGAATGTACATCGAATAGCTTGGGCTATCCTATCCCCCTGTGGTGACTTCAGGACTACCCCCAATCCTACGCCAATCTGATTCGACGCTCCGTCTGTATGCATCAACCACTTGCCACTTCTCGTTACATGCAACATATCTTGGGCTTCTTGTTCTGAAGTGGTAGGAGTGAAGTCAACCACAAAATCTGCCAACGCTTGAGACTTCATTGCTGTCCTTGGCTCGTACGTGATGTCGTAACCATTTAAGTGGATCAACCATCTCGTTAGCCGACCTGACAATTCTGGCTTTGACATGATACTCTTCATTGGATAATTAGTCCTCAAGATGATAGAATGACTTTCAAAATAAGGACGTAACTTTATTGAAGCCATTACCAGAGATAATACTAGTTTCTCCATGGGGGAATACCTGGTTTCCGCATCAAGCAAAGTTTTACTTACGTAGTAAATAGGCAACTGGTCTCCATTCTCTTCTCGGACCAAGACGGCACTCACTGCTACTTCGGTCACGGCCAAGTACACGTACAACTTCTCGTCTGACTTGGGTTTGGAAAGTACCTGCGGGTTAGATAAATAATTTTTCAACTCTTCAAAGGCTTTTTCATGCGCTTCCGTCCATTCAAATGACTTGTTTTTCTTCAGGATGTCGTAGAACAACTTGTTTCTATCTGAAGATCGTGATATGAATCGATTCAACGCAGCTACTCGTCCTGTTAACTTCTGGACATCTTTGACACATTTTGGCGATTGTAGCTCCATTATGGCTTTGATCTGTTCTGGACTTGCCTCGATTCCTCTCTCCGTCACAATGTATCCAAGGAATTTTCCTGACGTCACTCCAAAATAGCACTTGGTTGGATTCAACTTCATCTTGTAACTTCGCAGGATCTCGAACGCGTCTTTCAGGTGAGTAATATGGTCCTCCGCCTTCAATGACTTGACTAGCATGTCGTCTATGTACACCTCCATCGTATCCCCCAGTTTTTCCCGAAACATCTTATTAACCAATCTCTGATAAGTAGCACTTGCGTTTTTTAACCCGAAAGGCATAACTTTGTAACAATAAATTCCCTGATTGGTTACGAATGCAGTTTTCTCTTGATCATCAGGATGCATCATTATTTGATGATATCCACTAAATGCATCCATGAAAGTCAAAAGTTCATGCCCTACCGTCACATCCACCATTTCATCTATATGAGGCAAAGAGAACGAGTCTTTGGGGCATGCTTTGTTTAGATCGGTAAAGTCCACGCAAACGCGCCATTTACCATTTTTCTTTTTAACGACAACCACGTTCGCAAGCCAATCAGGATACTTTACTTCTCTAATTTTTCCAGATTCAAGTAAGGATTTTACCTCATCGTTGATTACCTGATTTCGTTCGGGAGCGAACTTACACCTTTTCTGTTTCACTGGTGGTACCTTCTTGTTGACATTCAAGGCGTGGGTAATCACGTCGGGATCAATGCCTACCATATCCTCGTTTGACCAGGAGAAACAATCACTGTAGGACCGTAGAAACTCCACTATTTGCTTACGTAAAGTTGGTTCCAGATCTGCTCCTATTTTGATTTTCTTGGACGATTCTAATGGATCAAGAGCCACCTCTTCGAGCTCTGGCGTCTCCGGCTTTACATAGTAGGTGGTTGTTCTAGAGTCCTTTAATTGCTAATCTGACGCCTTCCTTCCTGCTTCAAGCTGTAAGTTTTTGGAAGTCGTCGCTTTCATTGTTATGGAATAGCACTTCCTTGCTAACTTCTGTTCTCCTTTGATTTCTTGAGCTCCCCATGGTGTTGGGAATTTTACGCATTGATGATAGGTAGAGGGGATAGCCCTCATTCCATGTATCCATGGCCTGCCCAGAATGACATTAAAAGGTGACGGGCAATCAAGTACTTGGAATTTTACTTGATAGTTAACTCCTCCTGCGACGGTGGGTAAGGATATCTCCCCTAATGTGTTGCTTGATTCCCCACTGAAGCCTACTAAAGTCGTCGACTTCTTCACAATGTCGTCCATCCCGAAACCTAAGCTGTACAAAGCATCCAACATGAGTAAATTAGTAGAGCTTCCATTATCAACTAAGATTCTTTTGACAAGGAAGTTGGCTATCGTTAAAGAAATTATCAAGCAGTCATGGTGAACTTCCTCTTCTTCGACATCGTCGAAGGTAATCGGCATCATGGCAAGACTTGTTCATGAAGGAGCTCTAGGGCACTCTCTTCTTGTATCTCTCGCGATCCTTTTGGTTGCGGAGTACGTTATACCGCAAATTTCTGATCCCCCTGTGATAACATTAATTACTCCGGTGTGCTTTGGTGGGGGCGGCGGACTAGCTTTCTCTCTGTTGCGCTCCAGCTGCTCCTTCGCTTTTTCCGATATTAATTCTCTGAGTTGCCCCCTTCGTAATAATTCGCTTACCTCCTTTCGCAACGTGATGCACTCGTCGGTCCGGTGGCTGTGGTCAAAGTGGAAATCACACCATCTAGACTTGTTTTTTTGATGCGGGGGCACGTTACTCTTTCGATGCCATTTAACAGTATCCCCCATGGTGTTGAGGGTTCGAACCACCTCGGTTGCATCCACGCGGAAATTGTAGTGAGAGAGTTTTGGAGGTAGTCTGGGATTCTCGTACTTTTCACCCTGCCTGGCTATCATTGCATTGACGGTTGTCTTGGTATGAGGTGCGGTAGGGTACGGGGCGTATCTTGGTTCTCGCCTTCCTAGTCTCCGGTCGGGTCGGTGAGGGCTGATTGCTTTTTCGACGAAGAGGTCATCTTCCTCTAGTCGAACATGTGCTAACGCTTTTACCTGTACTTCATCAAAAATCGAACAAGGGTATTTAGTTAATTCACGATACAGCTCGGGATTACACACCTATATACCCCTTCGGAATGCCTCCACAGCCGTAGCGGCATCACATCCTTCAATGGTTACTAGTTCCTTGTTATAGCGGTTGAGGAAAGTTTTCAGAGATTCACCCGGTCTTTGGACCAAGCGGTACAAATCACTTGATCGCTTCTTAGCATGTCGACTGCTTGCGAACCTGATCCTGAACTTATCAATTAACTCGGCAAAAGATGAAATACTCCCAAGAGGTAAGTGCAAATGCCAATTGAGTGCGGGTCCAGATAACGTGTTCCCGAACCAACGGCACATAACAATCTCCTTCATGTCAAAAAGGACTGTGCTAATATTCATTTCCTGTTTAAATGTAGCTATATGTTGATCGGGATCTGTTACCCCTTCGTACTTAGGTACGTCGGGGACATGATACTTCCAGGAGATACCAACTCTTGCGATAGCGGGCACGAAGGGAGAATCGGTGTAGCCATCCCTTCTTTCCATCGCTATCGGTTGAGGTGCCCCTAGGACCTGAGTAATTCGATCTTCTAAGGCTCGAAGGCGTTCCCGTAATTGGGAAACCTGAGAATCTTCCCGTATCGCCCTTAAGGAATTACCATTTACCTGATACTCGGTTACTGGTCTGACGACATCGGGTGTTACGAGACTTGGGTCGTCCATATCTAATTGTCTAGCGACTCCTTCCACCACATCGGTTCCTCGGGGGAGAGTCGGAGCCGATTGTACCTGGGATCGAAGCAAATTACGCTCATTAGTTAAAGTTTCAATTTGTTTCTCATATACCTCGGTGAATTTGGCATTAGCTTCTTTCTAGCTTTCTAGGTCCTTCTGGAGTGCAATCATCGTTGATCGGAGTTCCATGATGACATCGGCATCGCCTCCTCCGACCCCTCATTGCTCGGAAGTACCAGGGTTGCCATTGGTATTTCCGAAGCCTTGCTCGATTCCATCCGCATTCCCAACTCCATCTATGTTCCCGGTACCGTCCACGTTCCCGGTACCTTGATTGTTTGTTTCCTCATTGACCTCATGATTGTCGAGATCTCCTACGTGACTATAGGTAGTTTGGATTTCGTCCATCTCGTTGGGAGATTCTGTTGTTGCTTTAGCGTGACCTCTTTTCGGCTAGGGCCCCACGGTGGACGCCAATTGTTTTGGGCAGATTAACCGCACAAACGCGTTACCTGCTAAGATGAGGGAATCCTAACCAAAAGGCAGTCACAACGTGTTGCGAATTAAAAATTGAGCGTAAAGTAAAAGGGAATATCAGAGAATAAGAGCAAGTAAAAGAATAAAGTTGAACAAATAGTGGTGTTTGCAATGTTATTGAGATTGTAAATGAATATCCGATCGATACAAACGAACTCTTGAGTAGAAAGATTGTAGAGGAAAGAATTGAACTTCTAGTGCTTGATTTCGGGTGTGTCAGCTTGTCCTCCCTCTATGTCCGCCTTGTCCTTGTTTTATAACCTCCTCCTCTCTTTTGGATCGTTGGTGGAGCGCCTCGCATATCCCGGAGATTTCGCCACCGGCATGAATGAGGTAGCCGTTGAAGTGAATAATTACTAAACTCGGGATCTTCGCCATGCTTTTATTAATTCTTCGACCTTCTTCTTTAACCAACAATTTGGGCTAATCATTTTGGGCTGGATTTCGGAGGGCCCAACAATTAATATAAAACTTTGTATGACACATTTTGTCAATTGATAGTTGCTTCTAGAGACCTACTACTAGTTATACATGTTTGAGAGTTGTAAAGTTTGTTTTTCGTTTGTCAAGTTTTGTGTAAGATAAGATAAGGAAATTTCATCTGATGTGATTGTATGTGTGCTTTTGACAAGCATTGAGAAGGGCTTAAAACATATACAGCCCCCTGAACTTTCACAAATTTGCCACTTAGACACCCCACCTTTGAGTTGGCCCTATTGAACACTCGAACTTATGATTTTGCACTTATTGAACACCTGGCCAGAGACTTTAAGGACATTTGTATTACACGCGCGCCAGCCCGTAATACACGTCATTACGCATTATTTTACTTATTCCACGTAAGTACTCTTGATTATGCCACATAAGCGCCAGCCGTAATACACGTCATTACGCTTTTCAACTTAAAAAAATTAATCTCGAACTTAAAAAGGAATTTCACGAGATTCCTCATAAGCCCGCCTTCTTGCTCGACGAAGAACAGGCAACCCTCTCCGACGGTTCACCAGACAAGAACGACTCTCCTCGACGAAGAAGAACAGCCAGCTCCACCTTTTTCAAGTGAAGGTTTGAATCCTGGACGGCGTCGACGATGTATCCTAGCTGAGTCGAAGAAGGAAAGGTTAGTTAGGGCGAATTTTTCGTTGGGGCATTTTTTGTTTTTCTTCGGATTTTGTCTCTCTTTAGTGGTTTGCATTCGATTTTGTGATTGTGCTAGTATGAATTGTTGGGAATTAGGGTGTTTTTGATTTAGGGCTCAAATTTTGGGGGTTTTGATTTAGGGCTCGAATTTGGGGGTTTTGATCGAGGGCTCGAATTTGGGGGTTTTGATTGAGGGCTCGAATCTGGGAATTTGGTGGTTTGAATTCGATTGTAGGGTTGGCATTCGAATGAACTTGCACTTTAGTTTAAAGTTGTTTAGGTTTTTTGGGTGTATGAAATGAACTTGATAAACTTCTGTTATGGTCAATGAATTTATTTAAATCTGTCTTTGTTTTAGGATCAAAATGCCGACGGTGAACGTTTTCTGGCATCATGGAGGTAGGTTTGTTCACGAACCACAGACTGCTTATGTTGATGAAGTTGGAACTGGACACAGTCCGGGGGTTGATACAGATTTGTTAAGCTTCTTTGAATTGAAGTGGTATGTGAACTCACTCAACTATACAGAATTCAGAGGGGTATATCATAAGGGGGAAATGATCAATTTACAGAGATGAATGATACATCACTTCTTGAGCTTTCTAGCAAACTGAAAAATGGAGATGAGGTGCATTTTTACATTGATCATGTCATTGTTGAGCCTGAATTTGCCAATAATAATGCTAAGGACATTGAGGTTCCTATCTATAGGGGTAGAAGTCAAGATCACCCTATAGAGTTAGATGGAGGTGAAGAGTTAGATGGAGGTGAAGAAGCTGAAAATGTAGGAAATGAGAATGCAATTGTGCCTATTGGTTATGATTTTTCTCAAACTAGTAAAGAAGCTAGAGAAAGTCAGTCAAGTGACAACAGTGATGATGATAGTGAAGATGGAGGTGAAGATAGTGACAAGAGTGAGAGTGATGATTTTTCTCAAAATAGTAAAGATGATTCTTATTCTTCTAGTAGTGGAGATAGTGACAAGAGTGATGATGTAGTCTTTGATTTAAGTGGTGATAGTGATGTTGATGATGAGTTGAGAGAATTGAGAAATGAAGCTAGAGAAAGCAATGTTAGAAGGAGGATGCATCAGGAGAGTTTGAGGAATGTTGAGATACAATTTGGTGATGTTGGTCCAGATGAAGGTTATGAAAATTGGTATGAAGATGCAAATGACTACACTGGAAAGTTGGGTGGAGATGAGCCCTATTTTGCCAGTGATTCAGATTAAAGTATGGAGAGTGACTTCTCAGAAGAAGAAGGCAACCATGGGGAGGCGACTAGGAGGAGGAGCAGACATGTAATGTATGACCCCAAGTCTCAATGCCCAGCTTGGGAATTAAACATGATCTTTGAGAATGTTGAGGAGTTCAGGGAAGCCTTGGCTAAGTATTCTGTCATGAAGGGAGTAAATTTGAAGTTGAGGCCTAATGAAAAAAGAAGGGTCACTGCAAAGTGTACACATCCGGGCTGCAAATGGAGAATTCATGCTAGTTTTGATGGAGGTTTAGGAAATTTTCAAGTGAAGACTTACATGCCTAAACACACTTGCAAAAGGTATAATACCAACAAGTTGTGTACTTCTGACTTTCTAGCAAGGCACTTTGAGGACATAATATTATCTCAACTGTCCATTAAACTGTGGGAGATTCAAGCACTCTGTAGGAGGATTTGAAAGTGTATGTGGGAAAAACCATATGTGGGAGAGCAAAGAGGAAAATTTAAGTAAGCATATGGGTGATTACAGAGAAGAGTATGCAAGGCTACATGATTATGTGGATGAGGTGAATAGATCTAATCCAAGGTCTACTTGTTTTGTGGTGGTTGATAGCCAAACTGAGCTAGGAAATGAGTTGTTCAAGAGGTTCTATGTTTGCTTTCACTCAATGAAGGAAGGTTGGAAGCAAGGTTGTAGGAGAATAATAGGGGTTGATGCTTGCTTCTTGAAAGGTCCATTGGAGGAACAATTGTTTGTGGCTATGGGAAAAGATGACAATGGTCAAATGTACCCCATTGCATGGGAGGTGACAGGTGCCGAGTCAACAGTCAGTTGGACTAAATTCATCAAAACCTTGAAGACAGATTTGGACCTTGGAAGTGGACAAGATCTCACCATTATGTCTGACATGCAATTGGTAAGCATTTAGCCCCACTATGTTCTGTTATTTTTGTTCGCTAACACTTGTATATTAACTTTTCATAATATGTCCTTTTTAGGGATTAAGGGCTGCTGTAAGGAATGAGTTGCCAGAAGTTGAGCATCGTTTTTGTTCCAGGCATATCTACCACCTCAAGGAGGGGAATTGTAATGATGAGCCAAAGAAGGCTGGAAAGTACTCAAAGAAGGCTGGGAAATCCAGAAGGCTGGAAAGTTAGAGTCACCTCATCATTACAATGAGCCACCTCAAGTTAGAAAAAAAGGGGAAGAAAGAAGATAAATCGAAGAAAAGCTAGAGATGAGCCAAAGAAGGCTGGAAAGTACTCAAGGAGGGGAATTGTAATGACTTGTTCTCTTTGCAAGTGTCAAGGCCACAACAAAAAAGGTTGCCCCAAAAAGGGAAATCCAGAAGTGGTAGCTAGTACATCAAGAAGTCAGTCAATGCCACCACCACCAGTTGCATCCTCTACCTCAAGAAGTCAGTCAAGACCACCACCACCAGTTGCATCCTCTACCTCAAGAAGTCAGTCAAGACCACCCCCACCAGCTGCACCAACACCACTAGTTGCACCTCCACCAAGAAAAACAAGGAGTCAATCAAAGGTTTTTATAATTATTCAATTTGAAGTGAATACCTCTTCAAAACAGATTTTCATATTTTTTGAGTATTGATTAATCTGCCCTCCTAATTTAATTGACCAGGCTCAAGGTAAAAGAGCTCAATCTGATGTTGGACCAGTCACCAGACCTAAAAAAAAGGGCACCTCTAGACTTGTCGGATTTGGTACATACACCAGCCCTACAACTGGAGTGACAATGCTAAATTTAAGTCAATGTAGTAGTTATGATTTTCATATTTGAAGTGAATACCTCTTCAAAACAGATTTTTCATATATTTTTTTGTTCTGTTATGTATTCATAGCCAGGGACTTCTTCAAGTAGGATTTTACGGGTTCCACAACCCGTACGACATGCAACTAAAGCCCCAGATTTTTCCAACCAAGAGAGGGGTTTGAGATGGCAGGGCAATCAAGCTGTCACTAGGAGGCAATTGCAACGCAACAGAGATGATGCAAGACGCAAGGGAAGTGAAGCCCCATTCAGTAGCCAAACCAGTTCAAACCAGCCTTGGGATGACTTTTCATTGCTTAGAACAGTGTATGTAGCCATGAGCTTTAAAACAGTGTTGTAGCTGTCTTTTTTTTGGATACATTATAAGAACAACCTATATTGATCTAGCAATTTACACGTGTATTTTGTGCATTGGTATGCTCACGTGTATCTTGATCCATATTGTATATTTCACAATCTTGATATGAAGTGGCTTATTTTGAGCTATCATGGCTGTTGGAGCAAAATGCTGGCGAGTTGTTATTTTATTCATTGACATGTGCAATCTTACTTCTAGATCATCCAGATGTTAGTGAATTGAAAACCATTATATGTGACTGCTGTGAAACAAAATCAAAGGTTCTCACCAGTTGATAGCAAATCAAGCGATATATTATACTGATAACAATACCAACAAGGTTATCACTTTTTCACACCAATTGACAGCAATACATAACTATAATCTTAGCAACAAATCAAGCATAAATAGAAAGATGACTCCTAGACTCGACCTAGCTCGACAACACGAATTTGACACTCTCAGCCCATAGAATCACCACTATCACGAACAACAAAACGTTAGCCAAATGCCTTGCCTTATCCCTCTCTTCTTCCTTCTTCTTTACCTCTTCTTCCTTCTCCTGTACTATTCGTAGCAAACCTGAGATGACTTCAGAATGCTCTGTGCAAGGTGAATCATCAACCCATTTGAAGAAGTTACATGATGATGCCCAAAATGGTAAATTAGGGGGTGGGCCCGGAAGGCAAAGAATAAACAGACCCGACGGGATTCTCAAGGTAGATTCTGGGGCCCACAACCGTACCCATTATTTATTTAAACAAAATTCTTATCCCCGCGAGGTCCTCCGAGACCTCGAAGAGAGGTCTAGATCTCGCCACCGACTCTATTGACACACCCGCCCATCCAGACAACTCAGCTGGCGCCGCTCCCCCAAGTCAATCACCGGCTGACTCGCTTCCGGGCCAATCAGGAGCCCTGATCTCGGGCGTCCCACATCGGATGATAGCCAAACCTCGACTCCCCAATTCTCTATAAATAGAGGAGGACCTCGCAAGTGAGAGGGGTTCGAAAAACATCTTGAACTCAAGAACTATCTTGCTCGTTGAAGATCGACGTGATTGAAACATCGTCAAAAGACCTCGCTATAGACAAGTGAAGTCCACAAAAAGACTTCAAGTCACACAGAGTTCTCGTCCACACCAAAGACCTCGCTACACAATCTCGCAAGCCATCTTCACCACACTATCGGCCTAGCCTCGCGTCAAGATCAATCAAGTGACATCGAGGAGGTGGAATCGCTTAGTAGACCGAGACCTCGAAAACCTCGTAGAAGGTCTAGGTGTGAATCTCGTTTATTTGTAGGCGTCGTTGGCTTGTAACCTCGTTGTAAAGAAATCATAAATAAAGAGCAAGCGTTTGCACGATCGAATATAATAATCTCGTCTCTTGTCATTGAGCGAACGGTTTATTTCGGGTTTCATCACTGGCGCCGTCTGTGGGAACCTCTTCATCCTAAGAAGTTTCTCGATTTGTGCAAACCTTGGCTTCGATCCCCTCAAAATGGCTTGCCCAAACAATTTCTTCCCTCAACACCCCGATAACATGCTCGAAACCGCACAGTGGACGGGCGCGGGGCCTCCGGGCTGCCCGTTTGTGGTCCCCCCGGGTTGGACGTACGCCACCCCACAAAACCCATTCCCATTCCAAGGATACGAGCAGGGCGGCGCACCCCTGAACCCATACCCCTACCCGGGTTATGGGCAATACCAGTAGGGCTTCACCCCTTCATACGTCCCCGTTCCCCCCCCCCCCCCCCCCCCGGGGGAACCTCACTCCGAGTACGTGCCTGCGTACGTCCCTGGGCATGGGTTGGGGCACGAGGCCTCCACCAACGGCTCATCAACGGAGAGGCCTCCCCGAGATCCCATGCAGATCTCGCGGTCCCGATCGCGACGTTCGAGGATGCAGGACCCGGAGTTGTCCGAAATAGCGGGGAGCGCGGTGCACTAACCAAGGTCGCGATCACACAAGTCGCAACCACCTCCCCAACCCCAAGTGGAGGCCAGGAGCACCTCTCCGTTCATAGACGAGATTCGGAACGCGCCAATGCCCAAGGGCTTCCTAAGACCACAAATGGGGCTTTATGACGGTTCGGCGGATCCGGAGGAGCATGTGAAGCACTTCGCGGTCCAGATGAACGTAAACGCCTATAACAACGCCATATTCTGCCGAGTCTTCCCTAACACCTTGGAAAAGGCCGCGATGACATGGTTCTCCAGCGTTAAGATCGGGTCTGTGGTCTCGTTCGCTCAATTGTGTGAATCCTTCGTCACACATTTCAACGGCTCTAGGAAGCGCAAGAAGAACATGCGGGATCTCCGCGGAATTGAACAGGGGGAGGGTGAGTCTTTGGGCACCTTCTTCACGAGGTTCACGACCGCGGTGGCAGAAATCGCGCATGTCGACGAGTCGTCGGTACATGACACCCTCATAGGCAACCTAAGCATCGGGGCTTTCAAGAATTTCATTTTCTTGAAGAACCCGACAACATACGACAGCCTGTGCGCCCGGACCACGGCCCAAGTGTACGCCAAGGATGCCGCCAACCAGAGCTCGCGACCGAGGACCGACAAGGAAATTGTCGCCGAGGCTAAGGGGGAGGCAAAAGTGGTCGCGCCGGCCGCGAGGGATGCGTATGTGATGTAGGCTCACAACCCCGCCAACTACAACAACAATAACAACAGCAACAGAAACAACAATAATAACTGGAACAACAACAACGACAACAAAAATAACAACCACAATAACAACCGCGGAGGCGGCGGTGGGGGTTGGAGCTGCTTCGGCAGGAAACCACGAGGTTATAGAGGCAAGAGCGGCCCTGCGTACAACCCGAATGAAAAGGGGCGCGCCAACCCCGCATCAGGCGCCAACACCGTGCCGCGAGGCCCGAGTCAGGGTCAAGCCAACAATAACAACAACACCGTCGAACAGCAGGCCCCCACAAAGCAGGCCCGGTCTGGGCCAGTGACAGCACCCGATGGGTATATCCATACCATCTCGGGCGGACCATCGTTGGCTGGATCAAGCCAGGCAGAAAGAAAGAGGTACGCGAGGGCAAGCCATCATGAGCCCTCAGTATTTAGCGTCGCCCAAACCTCGCGGTCTCACGTCGGCTTGGCCTTCTCATCCGAAAATGCCGAGGGGCTCCACATGCCACACTCTGACCCCTTGGTGATACACGCTCAAATGGGCTCAAAGATGGTAAAGCGAGTGCTGGTGGACACGGGGTCCTCCGTGGACATCATGTACTACGGCACATTCAAGCAATTGGGCATCTCTGAGACATCCTTGAAGCCCTAAGCTGGGAAGCTCACCTCCTTCTCGGGGGACGAGGTCGACGTGGCAGGTCTCATAGACCTTTGGATGACGCTGGGCACCGACTCCACAAGGAGGACCGAGATGGTGGAATTCACGGTGGTACGCTTACCTTCGGTGTGGAATGCAATCATTTGGGAGAGTTTCCCTGATGAAGTTCCAGGCGGTAGTTTCCATCTATCACCTGAAGATGAAGTTCCCCGTTGACGGCGGGGTTGGAGAAGTAAAGGGCAATCAGGAGGAGGACAGCGTTTGCTATGCGACCTCGGCAAAACAAAAATGCCCAGTGTTAATGGTGGAGTCCCCCGGCGAGGCCGACCTCGAAGTCCGGGACTTCACGGTTTCCACCACTGAGGTAGAAAGAAGGGTGATATCCCCCTTCGAGAGCGAGGCCGAGAAGATCTACCTAGGAGAATGTCTCTCTGGGACGTCAGCGACGTCAATAGAAGCCCTGCTTGCTGGGTCTCGCGACGTGTTCCCCTGGACCGCAAAGGACCTCCGAGGCGTCCCGCGGACCGTGGCCCAACACTCTTTAAACGTCGATGTCACCACTCCCCCCGTGGTGCAGCGACGAAGAAAAATGAATGAAGAGAGGGAAAACACCGCAAATGACGAGGTGGTGAAGCTGCTGGCCGCGGGGTTCATTCGCGAGGTCCAGTACCCCCGATGGTTGTCCAACGTCGTGCTAGTCAAGAAAGCCAGCGGGAAGTGGAGAATGTGCGTCGATTTCAAGGATCTCAACAAAGCCTGTCCCAAAGACAGCTACCCCTTACCCTTGATCGACAAGCTCATTAACTCGACCGCATGTCACGGAGTATTAAGCTTCCTCGACGCGTACTCAGGATACAACCAAGTCCTGATGAACCCGCGGGAAGAGGAGGAAATGTCCTTCATCACCCAGCCAGGCACTTATTGTTACAAGGTCATGCCGTTTGGTCTAAAGAATGTGGGGGCCACCTTTCAACACCTCGTCGACATCGTCTTTAAGAATCATCTGGGAAGGAACGTGTCGGCCTACGTCGACGATATTGTTGTCCGGAGCAAGACCCCTGAAGAGCATTTGGTCGACCTCGCTGAGGTCTTCGCCACTCTCAGGCACAACCGTCTTAGCCTGAACCCTGAGAAGTGCGTGTTCGGCGTATCATCGGGGAAGTTCTTAGGCTTCATGATCAGCGAGCGCGGGATCGATGTCAACCCCGCCAAGGTCGAGTCGATCCTCTCAATGAGGTCGCCGCGATCTCACACTGAGGTGCAGCGGCTCAACAGCGTCGTCAACTATCTAGGGAGGTTTTTCTCCCGCTTGGAGGAGAAGTCTCTCCCCTTTTTCGCTGCTCTCAAGAAAAACGACAAGTTCGTGTGGGACGAGGCGCTTGAGCTCGCTTTCTCTGAGTTAAAGGCCTTCCGATCAAAGCTCCCCACATTGTCACCCCCAATGGCGGGCGAAGACTTGCAACTGTATGTGGCAGTCAGCCCCGAGACGGTCAGCGCGGTGCTAACCAAAAAGGCCACGCACCCAGTCTACTTCGTGAGTTGCGTGCTCCAACCCGCGGAGCAACGATACTCCCCGGCGGAGAAGATGGCACTGGCGGTCTTGACCGCCGCAAGGCGTCTACGCCCTTACTTCCACGTGCATCCCATTCAGGTCCTCTCTGTCCTCCCACTTCGACAAATTCTCCACCAGCCCGCCCTCTCCGGGCGAATGACGAAGTGGGTAGTCGAGCTCTCCGAGTTCGACATCAGCTACCTCCCGAGGACCGCGATGAAGGGGCAGGCCCTCGCTGACTTCATGGTGGAGGTCACCTTCCCCGAGACTGACGCGAGCTCAGAAGAGTGGAAGGTATTCGTTGACGGCTCACGATGTGATGCCGGTGGCGAGGCTGGCGTATTCCTCGCTGGACCCTCGATCGAGACGGAGTATGCCGTTAACTTTGCCTTTGAGGCCACCAACAACGGAGCCGAGGATGAAGCCATGATCGCGGGATTGAGATGGCGCTCCTCAGTGGAGCCCGGAAAATCAGGGTCTACACCAACTCCGAGCTGGTTGCGCGCCAGCTCAACGGGCAATGCGACACCAGAACGGGGTTCCTGCCCGCGTACCGAGAGAAAGTCAAGGCCTTGGTGTCGTGCCTAGAAACCTTCGCGATTGAGTCCATTCCGCCAACCTCGAACACCAAGGCAGATGCTCTTGCGAGGTTAGGGTCCGCCCTGCCCCTGGAAGTAGGGAATCGCGTGATGGTGGAAAGAAAACTCTCACGGAGTGTGACCAGCGAGGTTCTATCTGTTGTTTCGGAGGATTGGAGGATCCCGATAACGTGATATGTGGAGAGTGGTGTCCTCGCAGAGGACCCCGCACAGGCTAGGAAGCTGAAAATGCAGGCGGCGCGGTATTGCGTCGTCGGCGGCTATCTTTATCGTCGAGGCTATGCTGAACCCAACCTGCTGTGCGTACCGACCGAGTCTACGGAGCACATCCTCTATGAGGCCCATGAGGGGGTCTGTGGGGGCCACCCAGGGTGGCGAACCCTATCACATAAGATCGCCCACTTGGGATACTTGTGGCCCACTCTCCGGCAGGACGCGAGGGCCTGTGTCCAGCGGTGTGACGGGTGTCAGAAGCACAGTAGCCTCCAGCACGCCCCGACCTCGCAACTTCGCTCCATACACGCGCCATGCCCCTTCGCGATGTGGGGGATGGACATCCTCGGCCCCTTCCCCAAGGCTGCTGGCCAGGTGAGGTATATCCTAGTCATTGTCGACTATTTCAGGAAGTGGGTTGAGGGCCTTGAGGCACAAGCAATGGCAAAAATCACGGGGGCTAAGGTCTGCGACTTCCTGTGGAAGAACCTCGTCTGCCGCTTTGGCGTTCCCATGACCAACTGACCATGGCCCCCAATTCGATTGCGAAGAAACTCGGACCTTCTGCTTCGACCTGGGCATAACCCTCAAGTTTTCCTCCGTGGCCCACCCTCAGTCCAACGGCTAGGTAGAGAACGTCAATGCCCGCATCTTGTCCGATCTAAAGAAGCGCCTGGGCATGGCCCAAGGTCGTTGTGCAGAGCTTCTCCCACTCGTTCTATGGACATATCGCACCACCGCGCGCCGCGCAACAGGAGAAACGCCTTTCGCTCTAACTTACGGGGCGAAAGCGCTAGTCCCAGTAGAAACCCTGGTCCCTTCGGCGACAGTGTTTGATTTCGATGAAAAAGAGAACGAGGCCAATCTCAGGGTCGAGTTGCTATTTCGGGACGAGCTGACGCCGCGTGGCTGTATACCACGACAAGAAGGTAAGACCTCGATTCCTGGCCACAGGTAGCCTCGTCTTGAGGCGTACCGAAGGTGGCAAACTGGACCCCAACTGAGAGGGGCCATACCTCCTCGGCGAGGAGGTCGCGCCCGGAGCTTTCAAGCTCAAAGACAGCGAGGGGTGTACCCTGAGCAAAACATGGAACGTCGATCGGCTCAAAAAGTATTATGTGTAAACTCTCTAAACTCCGGTACTTGCAAGTTTTATGAATAAAGGGTTGTGGAATTTTCAAATCTCTCTCAAAAATGAAAACCTCGTGTTTAAGTCCACCCATGGCTTCCCGCTTGGGGTTGGAGAATCTCGTGTTTAAGTCCACCCCTCGCTTCCCGCTTGGGGTTGGAGAATCTCGTGTTTAAGTCCACCCCTCGCTTCCCGCTTGGGGTTGGAGAACCTCGTGTTTAAGTCCACCCCTCGCTTCCCGTGGAGAATCTCGTGTTTAAGTCTACCCCTCGCTTCCCGCTTGGGGTTGGAGAATCTCGTGTTTAAGTCCACCCCTCGCTTCCCGCTTGGGGTTGGAGAATCTCGTGTTAAAATACACCCCTCATTTCCCACTTGGGGTTGGAAACAGTCTAAAAACATCATGCAAG